>PVHP010037986.1:0-17097 GCA_004024765.1 Zapus hudsonius | reverse complement strand
TTTGCATTGTGAATGTTCTGTGCCATTATGGGTTTATTTTTGGTATTATGGATCAGTTGATAGCTGCGGGGACTTAAGAGTTGAGCTGAACATATTGTGTTTATATCTTGAATGATTATTAGTTTGTGGGGGCCAGGGGCGGACTGTCATGGTTTGATACAGGTGTCCCCCACAAACAATTGAATGTGTTCTGATAGATTGATCCTCAGCTGATGGCAGTTTGGGTTTTACAACCTCAATGAAGCTGTGTTGTTGGGGGCGGGCTTATGGGGGTTATAAGCCAGTTTCCCCTTGCTAGTATTTGGCACACCTTCCTGCCGCTGTTTGCAGTGCTGTGGCAGAGGTGATGTCCAGCCCTCTGCTCATGCCATCGTTTTCCCTGCCAGAATGGAGTCTCCCCTCGAGTTCGTAAGCCAAATAAACCCATTCCTCCACAAGCCGCCTTTGCTTGGGTTCTTTCTGCGCAGCAACTAGAAAGCTGACTGCAACACCCCATTAACCCTTCATCATGGCAGGGCTTAAAGTAAACCTCAAAGTTATATCACTGAATATTAATGGACTTAACTCCCCTATAAAAAGACACAGACTTGCAGGGTGAGTCAGAAAAATGGACCCCTCCATCTGCTGCCTTCAGGAAACGCACCTTACTTCTAAAGACAGAAACCTCCTTAGAGTAAAAGGATGGAAAACAGTTTATCAGGCATGTGCAAATAAAAAGAAAGCAGGTGTGGCTACATTAATCTGACAAAATAGACTTTACACCAAAATCAATTAAAAAGGATAAGGAAGGTCACTTCTTACTCAACAAAGGAAGGATCCAGCAGGAATATATTACCATCATGAACATATATGCACCAAATTCGGGTGCAACACAGTTCGTAAAGGAAACCCTACTCAAAAATAAAGCAGAAATAGACTCTAATTTCATCATAGTAGTGGACTTTGATACACCTCTATCAGCTCTAGACAGATCAACCAAACAGAAAATCAGCAGGGACATAATGGAGCTTAATGACACCATTGACCAACTGGGGATAACAGATATGTACAGAATGTTCTACCCCAAAGACACTGAATATACATTCTTCTCAGCAGCGCATGGGACTTTTTCTAAAATTGACTACATCTTATGTCACAAATCCTCCCTAAACAAATTCAGGAAGATTGATGTAGTTCCTGGTATCATATCAGACCATAGTGCATTAAAGGTAGAAGTTAACAGTGGAACAGGATCCAGAAAATACACAAAGTATTGGCGCCTGAATAATTCGCTCCTACAAAATGATTGGGTCATCCAAGAAAAAAAACAGGAAATTCAGAATATCCTAGCTTTAAATGATGACGATAACACATCATAGCAGAACTTATGGGACACAATGAAGGCAGTCCTGAGGGGAAAGTTGATCGCACTAAATGCCTTCATATCAAAGACAGAGAGGTCTCATATCAATAGCCTAACCACCCACCTAAGATCATTAGAACAGAATGAAAAAGCTAACCCCAGGAGCTCAAGACGAAAGGAAATAATTAAAACCAGAGCTGACATTAATGAATTGGAAATAAAGAAAACAATTTAAAAAATAGATAAATCAAAGAGTTGGTTCTTTGAAAAAGTTAATAAAATCGACAAACCCCTGGCCAATCTAATCAAACGAAGAAATGAGAAAGCCCAAATCAACAAAATCAGTAAGGACAATGGTGAAATCACAAATGATCCTGAAGACATTGGAAGAATCATAAGGTCATATTTCCAAAAACTCTACTCCACAAAATAAGAGAACCTGGAAGAAATGGATAAGTATTTGGACACCTACCAACTGCCAAAGCTTAATCCAGAACAGATAAAAGCACTAAATAAACCTATCACATCCGCTGAGATTGAAGATGTAATCAAAAACCTTCCCAAAAGGAAAAGCCCAGGACCAGATGGTTTCACGGCTGAATTCTACCAAGCCTTCATCACAGAGCTAAAACCACTCTTTTTGAAGCTTCTTAGAAGCATAGAAAAAGAGGGAAGTCTACCAAACACCTTCTATGAAGCTACCATTACCCTAATCCCCAAACCAGGGAAAGATGCAACAAAAAAAGAGAACTATAGACCCTTATCTCTGATGAACTTAGATGAAAAAATCCTGAACAAAGTCCTAGCAAACCGGATACAACACTACATCAAAAATATTATCCACCCTGACCAAGTTGGCTTTATCCCAGCGATGCAGGGATGGTTCAACATACGCAAGTCGATAAATGTCATACACCACATTAATCAGCTCAAACACAAAAATCACATGGCTATCTCAATAGATGCGGAGAAGGCTTTTGCCAAAATTCAACACCTCTTCATGTTCAAAGCTCTTTAAAGAATAGGCCTATGCCTATTCTATGGCCTATTCCTCAACTTAAGAAAGACAATATACAAAACTCATAAAGCACAGCTCATACTCAATGGGGAACGACTCAAGGAGTTCCCAATCAATTCAAGGCAAGGCTGCCCACTCTCACCACTGCTCTTCAACATAGTGCTTAAAGTTCTAGCCCAAGTGATTAGACAAGAGAAGGGCATAAAAGGGATACCAATCAGAAAGGAAGAAATCAAACTATCCCTCTTTGCAGATGACATGATCCTTTATATAGCAGACCCAAAGAATAGTATCAATAACCTCTTGAAGGTGATTAATGCCTTCAGCAACGTGGCAGGATACAAAATCAACACACAAAAATCATTAGCCTTTATATATGCAGAAGATAAGCAGACAGAAAAAGACATCAGAGAGACTGTCCCATTTATCTATAGCCTCAAATAAAATCAAATACCTTGGAATATCACTAACCAAGGCTGTAAAGGACTTATATAAGGAAAATTATTGAAACACTCAAGAAGGAAATAGAGGACGATGTGAGAAGATGGAAAGATATTGCATGCTCATGGATAGGGAGAATCAATATAGTAAAAATAGCAAACCTGCCAAAGCGATTTACAGATTCAATGCTATGCCGATAAAAATCCCAACCTCGTTCTTCACAGACATAGAAAAAATAATCTCTAAATTTATTTGGAAGGGCAAAAGACCAAGGATAGCCAAAACTATTCTAAGTAAAATTTCCTTCTCAGGAGGTATCACCATGCCAGACTTCCAAACATACTACAAAGCCATAGTAACGAAAACAGTATGGAACTGGCATAAAAACAGAAAGACAGATCAATGGAACAGAATTGAAGACCCAGCTTTAAATGGAAGTAACTTCAGTTATTTGGTCTTTGACAAGGGGGCCAACAATGTATGCTGGGCCAAAGATAGCATTGTCAACAAATTGTGCTGGAGGAATTGGATAAACATGTGTTAAAAAATGAAAATAGACCCACTCCTTTCACCTTGTACAAAAATCAACTCCAAATGGATCAGAGACCTTAATATAAATCCGGTAACCATGAACACGCTGGAAGAAAAATTAGGAGGAACTCTATAAGAAATAGGAGTGGGAAAAAATTTCCTGAGTAAATCTCCAACAGCCCAAGAAATACAACAAACACTTAACCAATGGGACCTGATTAGGCTCAGAAGCTTCTGTACAGACAAACAGACCATACTCAGAGCCAATAGACCCCCTTCAAACTGGGAAATGATTTTCACCAGCTACAACTCAGACAGAGGACTAATTTCCAAAACCTACAGAGAACTAAAAAATATTGATAACAAAACCCCAAAATGCCCCCTCACAAAATGGGGTACTGATCTCAACAGAGAATTCACAGAGGAGGAAACACATATGGCCTTGACTCATTTAAGAAAGTGCTAAACATCCCTAAGCATCAGGGAAATGCAAATCAAAACCACAATGAGATACCCTCTTACCCCTGTCAGAATGGCAATCAGAAAGAAATCCAACAACAATCATTGCTGGCGAGGATACGGGGAAAAAGGAACCCTCATTCACTGCTGGTGGGATTGCAAACTTGTGCAATCTTTATGGAAAGCAGTGTGGAGACTCATAGACAGAATGGACATAGAACTACCAATGGACCCAGCTATCCCTCTACTAAGCATCTACCCGCCAGATGCCGCATCTCGATGCAGAAAATTTTGTACAACTATATTTATAGCAGCTCAATTCATAATAGCCAAGAATTGGAATCAACCCAAATGCCCATCCATGGAGGAATATACAGCGAAAATGTGGGATATTTACATGATGGAATTATACTCAGCTGAAAGGAAAAATGACACATCAAAATTTAGGGAAAAATGGTCTGACTTCGAGCAGATCTTACTAGGCGAACACTCAAAAGAACAGAGAATGGGACGCTGCATACGCTCCCTCATATGAGGTCCTTAGCCAGGATAACCATTTTCTTTATCCAGACTAGTAGAAAGAACTCAGAAGGTATAAGAGTGGGGTAAGGGAAGGGGGGAGGGAAATGGCTCAAACATGAGGCCAAACCAAATTAGGTTCAAAAACATAAAATTCTCGCGAGCATACTATAACCTAAAGAGTAAGTAGTGGGTGTCACCTGGGAAGAGGGGCCATGAGTAGTAGGGGAGAATGTCTGAGTCTGTGAACAATTGAGCAGTCTGACAGTCCCAGGTCCCGGCCATTGGTTCCTTCCCTCACTGAGCTGTTGACCAAAGTGACCCATGAGGTTACAAAAACAAGACAGAATTCTGTCAAAGCTCTTGAATGCTCTCCCCAGGCCTGAGGCAAAGCCTGTTGCTGAAGAAACCACAGAATACCATCTTTCAGCGTCGAGAGACTCTTCGAGGACTGGAATGGTAACTAGCCCCCAGATGGCAGTTAGTGCAGTGCTGGAAGACACTACACAAGCTGCCAGGGGAAGCTGAACAACGACAGCTGGTGTAAACAGACCACTGACATGAAACACAGTCTGAGGCCATGAGTAGGCTGACCACACCTCCTACTGGGAGTGAAAAGGAAACCAAAAAAGGAGCACGTGTGCAATGGTGGAGCTTGAGACTGGGGGAGACAATCAACAGCTATTAAATTCGGCCAAATATCCCACTCATTGAGGGGGAACCCTTGATTGGAACCGAGGATTCAGGGCGTTCTGCAACAGATCACATACTCTTGGTCTACCAAGAAAAGATGCACTATGCGAGTGACTGCCGGGGAGGCTTTTAAAAATAGAAGCTAAGTAATCCAGATAGTTATATATTTATTAACAGATAGTGACCTCATTCTCTGATGGAGATTGTGTTTTTATTTTTCAGGATACAGCGAGGGAGCTGTGGCCCATATAACCCTACCAACTGACTACAGGCAGAAAGCTGAGATCCTGGCATGAGATGAGCCACCACAGTCATACGGGGGAGGATTCATATGGAACCCCACAGAGAATGATTGGATGTACAAGGGACCCACAGCCATAGCCAATCAACAAAAGATAAGCCAGTGTGACAGAAACCAACGAATCTCGACACAAAAACCCCTAAGCTCACAATACCATAGCAGCCTCAATACTCGCCTACCACGACTCAGGGAACTGAGCGGAAGAGAGGGCGGAAAGATTGTGAGAGCCGTGGTGGGGGAGAATAGCAGAGACTTGGCAACCCTCAGTAACTACACACTTGAGACATGAGAGCCCGGCTAAAGAATGAGTTATACATGGTCCCTTACCACAAAGACTGATACAGAAGACCCACGGAGGAGGATATCCAGCTGACTGGGGATGGGGAAGGGGGGCAACGGAAAATTGGGGATAACAACTCATGGTTGGCCCACTAAACAATGTAACTCATTATGAACAATAAAGAAAAAAAAGGAAACAAAACCAAACAAAACAAAATAAAGACAATTCCAACAAAAATATTTATTAACATTATAATTAAGTAATCCTAAACCTCTGTGACAAGTAGATGGTTTGAAGATACAAGAGGCAAATCTATTTATATAGAATTATTATGCCTTAAATTGTTTCAGAAACAAACATTTCTGCTGAAATCTTATTTGTCTTCTATTTTTAGAAAACCAATCTTCCCAAATAGCACAGGAATAAACTTTGTGCAAACCCTATGTAAGAAGGTGTGAAAATAGGATTGTGAAAAAAACAAGATGTGTGCCGAGACAGTATCTTGTTCAGGAAGACAGAGTAGTAGCAGCAGAGACTGATGGAGGCTTCTCTGCAGGTAGGAGAGGAGCTAAGTTAGAGCAAATGCTTAGCAACAGAGAAAAATGAGGAGAAAGACAAGAAATGCATGAACTCTAAAATGAGCTTAGTGAGTTTAATAAACAGGACTGAGAAGACAACAGGAATCTGAACACTTGGGAAGATAAAACTACTTTCTTTGAGAAAATCTTTCAGAAACTATAGAAGTTTCAGAAATTTGTCAGAAAGAAATTGGGACTAATGACTACATTTTAAAAAGCAATTTATAAACTCCAAATGAAAGTACAGGCTTTTGTTCTTACAAAGAGTAAGAATAGGCCCAAACATCTTCAAATGACAGAACACATTCAAACTTTTGTTGGTAGAGAGACCAAAAATTAAAAAGAAAAACAATGACTAGCATAATACATGGTCAATAGTGAACTAGGATCAGCCATTTCTAATTGTTACATTTATAAATGGAAACATCTCAAGGATCCAGCTCATTAAAACAAATTTAACAAAGGAAGCTTATTTTCCTCCATAAAGAATTAGAACTAGTATTCTAGCCACATTAATATGTAAACTCTATTCTAGACATCTAAATATTTCTAAAAGGATGATTCTGATATTCTCTCACTAGGTCAGAGGGGCAGACTAAAAGCCACTGGTCTCTGGCACTGCAGGTGTAGAAACTAGAACTCTGTCCTCTGAAGTTTTTAGTTCCTAACCTAGCAACTGGAATTTTCCAACACTATCACCATCTGCCAATATTATATCATGAACAGACTATCCTATACCACCATGAGCTAAATAACAGATGTTTTTCACAAGCACTCATTACAAATGTTTAATTACATAGTCTTCAATGCCATGTTTTTGGTGTGTGTGCGATCATGTGTATGGTGTGGACATGTGCATGGAAGTCAAAGGACAATGACAGGAGCTGAGTCATCACCTTCCACCTTGTTTGAGGCAGGGTTTCTAGTTGTTCATTGATGTGTTCACCAGGGTAGCTGGCCTGTTTTTCTGGGCTATTCTCCTATCTCTGCCTTCGTTATGTTCGTTCACACTATAGCATCCTATTTTATGTGGGTTCTGGGGATTCAAACTAGGTACTCATGGTTATATGTTAAGTGTTTTTTCCCTTGAATTATTTCTCTGGCCCCCAAAAGCATAATTTCAAAGCCTGCCTAAAATACCATTCCCTTATTGCTATGCTTTCATTTTGAAATTTTAAAAGGATCACTTTGAGATGAACACATTTACATGTGGCATCTTTGTACTGTGATCTTTTCCTAAAAATAGCTTCCTAGGCGTGAAATTACTAGAACAAGCTTAGAAATTAAAGTAATTTACCCTTCCGCCACCAGTGGCTTTCTGAAACCTTGGTGAAAGCCTCCACAACGCCCTCACTCTTTCATCTCTCATGCCTGAAACACTGCAAGGTTCTGTTGCCAGCCTGAGATACAGCCTGGCCCTCTTGGACCACAGTTGCAAAGGCCATACTGTGCCTTTGCAGCTTAACCTGGGGAAACACTTTCCTATCCAGCATTTTGGAGCAGAAAATCTCTGTGCTAGAATTCTCAGATTAAGCTCTTTCCCTTCTAATTAATTGGTATCTTCACAAATTGCAGGCATGTAGGAGTGGGGTCTTGTCCTCAGGACATGTTTCTTACTGTCCCAGTGAAGAGTGATAAGTCTCTCTTTAATGTTGCTACTCTCTTTAACAAGTTCAGATGCTATGTCAGAACCCTCCTTGTCCATAACTTCCACTCACACTCCTTCTCTTGCCCTAAACTGTACATTTACCTATCTTTCTGCTGTCTCACTGTAGACTGTGCCACAGTCTCCCAAGTGCTAGAATTATAGGCATGAGCTACCACACCTAGCTTAAAAACTATAAAACTTTGAAAAGAAAAAAAGAAATAATTGACAAGGGTCTTGGTTCTAGAATATGTAAAGGTCTCATAACTTCATAATAAGTATACAGTCCAGTTAAAATGGGGGGAAGATTGAAATAGAAATTTCACCAAAGACTATGATTACCTAATAGGAACATGGAAACATGGTCACCATCACTATTCGGTATGGAATACAAAACAAAACCTCTCTGAGATATCAGGTCCTATTCACTAGATAGCTATAATAAAAAGGCAGACAAAAGAAAGAATTGGTAAAAAAGAAACCAGACCTGTCAGTGTTTATGGAAATATAAAACAGTACAGACATTTTGGAACCACTGTAGCAGCTTCTTAAGAAGTTAAACATATATTTATCATATGACCCAGTAACTTGATTCTTAGATATCTACCTGGGAAGAATAAAAACATGTCTACTAAAAACTTGTATTTTCATGTTCATGACAGCATTATTCATAACCCAAAAGTGGGAACATCACAAATGTCTATAGTTGGGGAATGGTCAAATAAAATTCACACAGTGGAATGTCATTCAATAAGAAAAGATAGAATTATGAATACATGTTATATCATGGATGAATTTTAAAAAACCAATTTTAAGTTAAAGAGGCACAAGAGACCACATATCACATGTTTAAATTAATGTGAAAATCCTAAAAAGCCAACTCTATACAATATATAGCAGATTAGTAGCTGCTTGGGGGACTGAGTGTCAGAACAGAGATTGCCTGCAAGAAAAAAAAACGAGAGCAAGTGAAAATGCTCAAAATTGGATTGTGGCGATGGCTGTCCAACTCTGTAATTTACTAAAAGTCACTGAATGCTGTGGGCTTAGAACAGGTGAATTTTATAGTCTGTTATACTTAAGTAAAGAATTTTTAAAAATAAAAAAAATTGAAACATGAGAACATGAGCATCATCTGAATAAGGGGGTAAGCACAAAAGGTATCCAAAGACCTAAAGAACTCAAAGTAGCTATAAGCAGTTCAGTCTGAAATGTAGAGATGGGCTTTCCATCCTTTATATCCTCACCCAGTGACTGCTCCTAAAAATGGGAGACAGTGTGCCCACCCCCCTGCCAAATGAAGCTGACTTCAATACATCATTGGGCATAATTCTAGAACCACCAAGCAACTTCCTAAAGATCTCAAAACACTTTGGTTTTCACAAATCACTTTAAATACATAGATGCATGTTCAGGGATGGTATTTAAGTGAGATCAGGTGTGTTCAGAGTGTATAGTCTGACATATATATATATATATATATATATATATATATATATATATATATATATATATATATATATAATGTACCTCTAACTCACAAAGCTTTCTAGTTCACTATGACTATGGTATGTGTGTGTGTATGTGTGTGTGTGTGTGTGTGTGTGCGTGTTAAATCTTTCCAAAATGATCACAAACCAACAATTCCATTAGATTCTGTCTTGGAATCTCCAGGATCATATAATTCTACTGTTTCTCCAATTCACAGACAGGGGACAATGAGCAAACTCTCCTTAAAAGTCAACCAATTTACTTTGGCATTGTTTTAATGTTTAATCAGCATTACCTGCAAGCTGTCCATTCTGTTGATGCAAACCATTTTTTCTGTTTGCCCTACTTCCATCCCATCTGGAACAGAAAGATTAGCTGTGTCTCTCACTTCCAGAAAGAAGATAACACTGAAGAATGACCATGAATTATAGGTACCTCCCAGGTTTATTTCCTTGAGCCTTTCCTAGTTGATGCTACTTTGTATCCGTCAAGTTACCTCAGGTCCTTTACTTAATTTTTCTGAATGCTCTAATACTTCACACCTTTTCAAGCATGAGAACCAATACCTGGCATTCAATTCTAATTTTTTTGTTGTTTTTTACAAGCTAGGGTCCCACTCTAGCCCAGGCTGACCTGGAATTCACTGTCATCCCAGGCTGGTCTCAAACTCACAGCAATCCTCCTACCTCTACCTTCTAAATGGAATTTCAATTATTAATAATAACATTAGTTGCCAAATCTTCTATAAAATTCATTCATGGGCTGAGGAGATGGCTCAGTGGGTACAGTGCTTGCTGTACAACTCTGAAGTACCTGAGTTCAGATCCCCAGATCCCACATAAAAGCTGGAAGTTGTGTCAGGCTTCTATACTCTCAGTGGGAATAGAGTGAGAAGGGAGGCAGAGGCAGGAGAATTTCCTGGAAGCTGGTGAACCAAGGAATGAACAACAAAAGACCCTGCCTCAACAGGAGTAAGGCCAGCACTGACCTGAATGCCACTTGCACCATGACACTCATGTGCAACCCCACACAAAATAAAGAAAAAAATTAAAAATAAATTAATTCCTAACAAACACTATTGAAGAATGATGCCAGGTTATAACTAAAATTATGACAAATGTTAATTTCTGGGTTTTTAGGAGGAGGGAGAATGTGCCAAAATGGTACATACCACTTTATTTTTTTCTGAGAGGTACTTTAAATGATCTTCACATCTTATTTTATCAGTCGGCTTGTAAATACATGTTTCAGTGGTAATCCTATGAACCACACCTCTGTTTCTAAACCTCCATCTTTGGGTTAGGGAGGAGGGTCAAGGCTTCTACTTCATTCACAAGGGAACTCCGTGGGGATGCTGAGAGTTTAAGTCATGTACAGCTTCTGCTCTCCTGAAGAAGGCACCTTGCTGAGTTTTACCTTCTGGCTCCTTTTCACTCTATCCCTTGAAAAATTCCAAATAGAATAGGAAAAATGGCTAGAAACCCTTCTCCTCTGAAGAAGGGCCAATGGGAGGGAAGTTGAGATCCAAAGGGCAGGAGAAAAGGGTCTGTTCTAAGCCAAAATCACAGTTTCTCAAACCAAAATGGCATAGGTCAGTCAGAGTAGCCTGAGATACAGTCAAAGGTACATGGCAACGTTAGCTCAATTTCTGAAAATGTGATAGATTTAAGCGGTTTTATAGTGTTTCATTAAACTATATAAATCAACATGGAATCACAGGAACATTTTTATGCAAATGAGAAGACTTTTTAGTACAGAAGAAAAAAGAAACAGGAAGACACAGAAGGAAGTAGAATTCCATCTCACTTCTTCCCAACTTGTGTTGGGAAACTTCATGCTTGGCGCCATATGAACTGGAAATATGAGTTCCAACAGCAGGAGAACTTTAGTGGGTAACTATGGGAAGGAGGAGAGGGAGAGGGAGGGGAGGGGGAGGGAGAGGGAGGACATACAGACAGACAGTCCTGGCCCTGCATGTGACCCAACTCAGAAGGAAATGCCTACAAGGTTTGTCTGGCCCATGGGCTATATGTGGCCCAGGATAGCTATGAATGTGGGCCAACACAAAATCACAAGCTTACTTAAAACATGAAATTTGTGCTTTTTTTTATTCTTGGTAACTTGTTTGTGTGGTTCTCAGGTATGAAAGTTACAATTGTGTTACAATTTCAGATGGTTGGACACACCTGATAGACAGTTCCAAGCTCAAAGCCTTAGTGAGTAACAAAGAATATATGCTCCATAACCTTTTGTTCTACCCCACACTCTCAATGGATTAGAACTACCCCTTGGATTGAGGAACAAAGCATTTCTAGCTGTTCTCTTAGAAACACAACCAACAGGCATGATTAAAAATCACCTTTCTGGGCTGGAGAGGTGGCTCATCAGTTAAGGCACTTTCCTGGAAAGCCTAAGGACCCAGGTTTGATACCCCAGTGCCCAAGTAAAGCCAGATGCACAAGGTAGCACATGCTTATGAAGTTCCTTTGCAGTGGCTAAAAGCCCTGGTGTGCCCATTCTTTCTCTCTGTCTGCCTCTCTCTCTCTCTCATAAATAAATAAATAAATAAATAAATAAATAAATAAATAAATAAATAAATAAATAAATATTTTTCCATCTGGAGAGACAGTTCAGTGGTTAAAGTGTTTGCTTGCAAAGCCTATCGACCTGGGTTTGATTCCACAGGACCCAAATAAACTCAGATGCACAGTGTCACATGGGTCTGAAGTTCATTTGCAGTGGCTGGAGGCACACCCATTCTTTCTCTCTCTCTCTCTCTCTCTCTCTCTCTCTCTCTCTCTCTCTCTCTCTCTCTCTCTCTTTCTGTCCCCTCTTCTATATTTCTCTGTGTGCAAATAAATAATTTTTTTAAAAATCACATTTCCACTTATGTGATATTCAGAGAAATATTCAACTAATTTACATTGATATAGTTTTTTAAAAACTCAAAAAATTTAATACTTACTGTATTTTTTGAGTTACCATGTCCTGAAAAGAAAAAGAAAATATGAATATATTATTTCAAATTAATTCCCAGTAGTCCTCTCCTACTTTAGAGAGATTCTTTGATCACCCATTAAATATTTCACATTGGACAAACCTCTAAGAATTGCAAAACTCATTTTTCAAGGAACACTGATCACCATTGGTCAGCATTTATGTTTATAAGGATTTTCTCACAGCAATGACATTTTTTTCCAGAAGATGATTTTGAGACTTAACTTTGGGGTGCTGAGCACTCTGCTGCCTTCTTCCCCAGAGAGGTATCAGTAACAGTAAGAATGCACCTGGGAAGCACAGTGCTGGGCTCAGATTTGCATCCACTTCTTGGGTGGATGAATGCAAAGGCTTTAGATAGACCATGCCAGACCCCCCCCCTGCAGAAGGGTGCTGCTGGAAGTATTTGGACATTCCACTAGAGTGCACTAGCCATGGCCAAGGTGCAATGACAACAACATTAGTTAACTTAGTGTGATGTTATGTATTGGAAACCAACATTGCTGAAAAAAGAAAGCATAAATAATTTCCCTATAAAACATGTTTTATAGATCTTGGTATTTCTATCTTCCAATTACATTGTATTCTGCTCCTTCTGGTGATAGAAATAACTGACTAGCTGTGTTTCATGTCAGTGGTCTCTGTTTACTCCAGCTGTCGTTGATCAGTTTCCCCCGGCAGCCTGTGCAGTGCCTTCCAGCACTATACTAACTGCCTTCTGGGGGCTGGATACCATTACAGACCTCAAAGGGTCTCTCGATGCTGATCTATGGCATTCTGTGGTTTCTTCAGCAACAGGGTTTTGCCTCAGGCCTGGGGTGGGCACTCAAGAGCTTTGACAGAATTCTGTCTTGTTCGAGTAGGCTGACCACACCTCCTACTGAGAGAGAACAGCGAACCAAGAAAGGAGCACTTGTGCAAAGGAGGAGCCTGGGCCTGGGGGAGACAATCAACAGCTTTTAAATTCGGCCAAATTTTCCACTTAGTAAGGGGGAGCCCTTGTCTGCAACTGGGGATTCAGGGCAATAGGCACCAGATCCCATACTCTTGGGCTCCCAAGAAAAGATGTACTATGGGAGCGATTGACAGGGAGGCTACTAAAAATAGAATCTTGGTAATCCAGAATTGTGTATATTTGTTAACCTACACTGATCTTACTCTCCGATGGAGAATGTGTTTGTATTTTTCAGGATGCAGCGAGAGAGCTGTGATCCATCTAACCCTACCAACCGACCGTAGACTGATAGCTGAGATCCTGGCAAGAGATGAGCCACCACAGTCATATCGTGGAGGATCCATATGGAACCCCACAGAGAATGACAGGATGAATAAGGGACCCATAGCTACAGCATTCAATCAACACAGGATAAGCCAGTGAGACAGAAACCAACGATTTTCGACACAAAGACCCCTAAGGTCACAACATTAAAGCAGCCTTAACACTCACCCACCACGACTCAGGGAACTGAGCGGAAGAGGGGGCGGAAAGATTGTGAGAGCCATAGTGGGGGAGACTATCCAGAGGCGTGGCACCCCTCAGTAACAACATACTAGGGCCAGGAGAACCTGGCTGCCTACTAGGCTATCCATGGTCTCCTATCACAAGGACTGATCCAGAAGACCCATGGAGGAGGATATCCAGCTGATTGGGGAGAGGGGGGCATCGGGGAATTGGGGATAACAACTCATTGTTTGCCCACTAAATAATGTAACACATTATGGACAATAAAAAAAGAAGAAAAACTGACTAGCTAATTCCATTTCAGGAAATATTTGTCTGTGCCATTAGAAATTAAAACATTTTGGATATCATAACGATAAGAAAAACTAAAAACTTACCTTGATCATAGGATTTTATAGAAGGATTTCCTAAGACACAGTTGAAGACAATGTATGGAATTGGGCATTTTAACTTCACATTTGTTACTAAAATATGTGTAAATAATCTATACTTACATATTTTCTCATATTTTCATATTTCCTAATTTATATAACTTTCTAAGCATAATTACTTTAGTGAGAAATCCATACAAATAGTCACCATATAAGGATTTAATGTTATTTTAATTTGGTTTGAGTCTTGAGAAACTATTCTATAACAGACAGTAGACTAACAGTCTCTTTTCTCATTTTCAAATGACTTCTTAAACTCCAGTACTGAGCTATAATTACACAATATATAGCCATATAAAGTGTATGTTGTTTACTACATATAGATTACATATTTGAAGAAACTCAAGCATCCAACTTTGGCATAAAATTGTACTACTATATACCCAAAAGGGACTGAGGGAGCTGGATCCTTAGAAATGATGTGAGTGCCATCTCTCTAAACCACTGGTCCTCATCCCTGGTTTACATTTGTGTTGTTAATAAAACATCTCCATGTCTGAACAGGGATTTGGATATAATTGGTCTGGGTGTGGCCTGGGTCTTGAGATATTCACAAGCTCCTTGAGTGACTTTAAAGGGAGTCAAGGTAGAGAAGCACTGCTGCAGACAATCTATCATTTCTAAAATGATGTAACATAGACCAAGATTTCCCAGCTAGTACTAAGAAATTCAGCACTATTACTATACAATAAATTCTAGAATAATTCACATTAGGCATATATATTTAAAAAATATAAATTTTACAATTTTTTGGTTAAAAAAAAGTATGAGGTTGTCCAAAAAAGCTTTTATTACGCTTGCAAAAAACACCAGTTGGAAACTCTTAGTAATTACTGAGTTGCCTATATTAATATTTTTACAACTTTTTATAGCTGTTAACTGTCTTCATATCATTATCCAAGTTGAGAACTGTTTTTTCCTGAATTTTAAATATATTTGTTTACACATGTATATGTGTGTGCTTGTGTATGTGTGCCAGGGTCTTTTGACACTGCAAATGAATACCAGATACTTGTGCCATTTTTTGCGTCTGGGTTATGTAAGTGGCTTGGGAATTGAACCCAGTTCAGCAGGCTTTGCAAGTGAGTGCCTTTAACCATTGAGCCATCTTCCCAACAAGCACTGATTTTTAGAATGGTGTAGGTTTGTATCAAACAGCCCCTGAGGGGATTCAGAGTGGTATGTTTGTATCAATGGAAACTAACAGTTTTTGCTTCCACTTCCCTAAGCCTAAAGTGCTAATTGCCTGCAAAAGCACCATAGCGAGAATGCTCATAGCAGCAGGGAAGTAATCTGTGGGAGCTAGAAAGTGTGATGGGAAGGAAGAAACTCCACTAGCAATTCTTTATTATTTTTCTCAAACTGCAAATGCTGTTAGTTAAATTTCAGCTGGGCATACAGTTGTGTTTTTCCAAAATGAAATGTTCAGGGAAAGGTATAAAATGCCCTTTACCTTCAATGACAGAGCAGTGTCCACATCAGTGTCATAGTACAAAATCACATTATTAGCCATGTCAAAGCTTTCACGGACTCCAAGATGGTAGAAGAGGGAAGGCTGTCTGGAGATGTCACTCATGTCCACGATGGCAACATCTGAGATGAACAAGAATACAAAAGAGGTGATGGGTATGATCTGTCCATTTAATCATTTATTTGCTGCTGATTGATCACCCATGAGTAATCATAGCCATGTGTGTTTCTACCATCAGGGTTTTTTTTTTTAAAGGTAGGATCTCTCTAGCCCAGGCTGACCTGAAAGTCACTATGTAACCTCAGGTTGGCCTCTAACTCACAGCAATGCTCCCACCTCTGCCTCCTGGGAGTGCTGGGATTAAAGGTGTGCACCATGATGCCCAACTCTCATTAGCTTTTTATTACATAAAGTAGAAGTGGCAAATGAATTGAGTACGATCACTCTTCCCTTCCTGCCATGAACTGTGGAAGAAAGCAGATAGAATTTTTTTAAAAAATAGCAAAGAAACTCTTCCTTTTTCAGAGTGCTGGGAATGTGGTCTCACTCAGCACTTCCTCGTATTTATTGTTAATGTTGTTCTTCTTATGGAATATATCCAAATATATCTAGCCCATTTATGAAATGTAATGAAATGAAAATCCATGTACTCACCATGCAAGCCCAAGTCACAGAGTCCTATGAAACTAACCCTCCTTCCTGTGAGACAAAACTATCTTGGTTTGTGTATCATTTCCCTGTATGTATACCCATGCTATAAACTAAAATGTCTGTGTCCCCACAAAATTCTCATGTTGAACTCTAACTCCCAGTTAGTAATTGGAGACAATGCCTTTAAGAGATGATGAAGGAAGGCTAAACACTCATTAATAGAAGTAGTGTCCTTATAAAAGAGGTCCCAGAGACTTGATTTGTCCCTTCTACCAAGGGAAAACAGAGAGAAGGCCTCACCCATGAACTAGGAAGAAGGTCCCTATCAGATACTCAACCTGCTGCTACCCAGTATCCAAAATAGTAAGATAAATTAATCTTCTTTATAGGCTATCCAGTGCTATGCCCACAGCTGTGTCACATGTGTAGCTGTAGCAAAGTATGCCGCTGCGCTGGAGTCCGGCAGCTGAAGGGCTGAGGTTGGAGCTTCCTGGAGCGTGGCCTCAAGCAGTTCCCCTGCAATCAGCAGTCGTCATGCAGCCTGAGGTTCCCTAGGAAACCCTGGAGAACAAAATAGCTTTGGCGACGGTCCTTGTTGGCACTAATCATGATCTTTCTTTGTATGTCCTATCTGTGTATTCTCCCAATGACAGCACACCCAGTACAAGTCAGTGCCAATGTAACTACAGGAAGCTATGATGAATTAGGAAATAGGTGGGTAAATTATGAAGGGAAAAGGCAACTATAGAATACTTTACCTTTTACGAAACGCTTAGCTAGAACAAAG
>PVHP010037985.1:0-17110 GCA_004024765.1 Zapus hudsonius | reverse complement strand
CCCACCACTTTCCCTCTTCTGTCTTCTGTTCCCTGTTCCAACCCAGTAGCGGTAACTCCTGGAGCCCCTCAAAGGGCCTTAGGGATTCTGGGTCCTCCAGGCCAGCCCCAGGATGGGCCTCCCTCCCGGCTTTGGAAACTCTCCATTTTCCCACAGTATTTCACATTCATATTACTTTCACACCCTGTTAGGCCGTAATGGCACTGAACCTGCTAAATACTTCCATGCACTAAGCCAGGCCTCCCACGACCACTCCAGATCATCTGCTTTCTGGTCATATGAATGAGGATTGCTCTTTGATTCTTGAAGATTGTTAGCTTCTTTCTTCTCTCCTCCTCACATTGGCCCCCAGAGCCTAATAAGGTGGTGATGGTGGTGGTTGGCTGGATTGGGCACTCAGGTATAGAGGAAGTCTTAGCACTCATTTTCAATGTGGCAGAAAAGAGTGGCTGTGGGAAGAAAAAGCTTGGTGAGAGATCTGGCCTTTCCTAGTAGTGTGAACTTAGATTGATGATTTTTAAAATAATGTTTGTCTTCAGTGAGCAAAGCCTTGGATTCCATCCCCAATACACGGAATAACAGGGTGGTGCCCTAGGTCTTTTTAAAGACTGGAGCCTGGAATTCTTAATTAGCACAAATGTGTAAGCTTTCTTTTCCTTCATGGGCACCTGGTCTGATGAGTTGCACTCTCAAACTGTAGAGCGCAATGGTCCCACCCCCTCCTCTGCCCTCCATCTGCTGTAGCTATAAGTCCTGTGAGGGGCTACTCTGTAAACCCAAGGGATTGAGGAGAGCGGTGATTAAATCCCTGTTCTATAGCAGTGACATTCTCAGAGCCTAGTTAACAATAGTCTGGGGCTAAAATGGAGCACTAGACACCTCTGTCCTAGCCCTCACCTTCACAGGGACCATATGCCTGCAAAGAAACAGGTACAAAGACAGCCCTGGTCAGAGCCACAGATCTGTGTCTCCTAGTTCTTGATGGCTTTGGCCAAGGTCCTGTAGCCTGAACTCATTCTCCCAGTAACTTGGCAAAGGGACTTGAAATGTCTTTCATGATCCTCCAGTGCTCCTCAAGTGTAGTTTAAGTAATAGCAAATCCTCAGAACTTAATGCTTTGGGCACCATTATTCTAAGCTGTAGCTCCATCATACCTATGCTCTAAAATAGTCATGAGGAAGTTAGTTATCAGCTTCTACAATGGCCTCTACAGGGTTACTTTTCTTGGTCCATCACATCAAGGTTTAAGACGTCAACTCAAGCTGGGTATGGTGGTGCATGCCTTTAGTCTCAGCACTGGGGAGGCAGAGTGAAGAGGGTCGCCATGAGTTCAAGGCCACCCTGAGACTACATAGAGAATTCCTGGTCAGCCTGGGCTAGAGTGACACCCTACCTTGAAAAACAGAAACAAAAACAAAAACAAAAGGAGGAGGAGGAGAAGAAGAAGAAGAAGAAGAAGAAGAGGAAGAGGAAGAGGAAGAGGAGGAGGAGGAAGAGGAAGAGAAGGAGGAGGAAGAGGGGGAGGAGGAGGAAGAAGAAGAGGAAGAGGAAGAAGGAGGAAGAAGAAGAAGGAAGAAGAAGAAGAGGAAGAAGAGGAGGAGGAGGAGGAAGAGGGGGAGGAGGAGGAGGAGGAAGAAGAAGAGGACGAAGGAGGAGGAAGAAGAAGAAGGAAGAAGAAGAGGAAGAGGAAGAAGAAGAAAGAAGAAGAGGAGGAGGAGGAGGAGGAGAACTCAAACTCACTGGACTTGCATTTCTGCTCCTACCATTTAAACTGAACCCAAAGCTCCCTTTTTCCTCCTGGGCCAGGCATGGGCAACAGTCTGGGGAGGCAAGTGCTACTACCTTAGCCAGTTCTCTATTCCTCAAGTACAGTCTGTCAGGTGAATGAGAGGGAGAAGACTGAGTGCTGAGTGTGGGGCTCTGGAAGCAGAGTCCCAGGAGTTCCACCCCCCAAACATTGTTATCTGCACATTTACTTGCCAGCCCTTATCCAGTAGGTGCTTTGAGGTGTCATGGACATCTTTCTCATCTAGAGAAACTGTCTCTGGAGATTGGTTTTTGGATTTGAGGAATTTGCAGAAATTTGAGGTATGACACAGAACAGGCAAAACCAGGAAACAAGGAAAGTGTGCAGGCCTGTGAGGAGATGTGTGTGATGTGAGGGCTGAGTGGGGAGATTATGTCCTCTGATCCCCTTCCCTACAAACACATAGCCACAGAACAGATCTTCTCCAATCTTCGCCAATCCCCTCCCCCCTTAGGAGACAAGGTCTCTTGTAGCACAGGCGGGGCTCTAACTTGTTTTGTAGGCTGAGGATGACCTTGATTTTCGAATTCTCCTGCCTCATCTCCCAAATTTTGGAGATTCCAGGTATGCATCACCAGGTGAACTCCCTTTTCCTTCTTTACTTTTCTGATGCTGAGGTTGAGCAAGAGTCCTAACACAGAAACAAAATTTAAAAAGAGAAGGGGGGGGGGAGAGAATCCTCAGGCTCACATTCTTCTCTTTGGACAACTGCCTAGGGCGACCTCTCCAGGTGGGTATTAAGGATAAATTGTTTTGAAGAATTCCCAATGCTTCACTCATCCCTGGGCTATAAAAAAGGTGTGTGTGTGTGTGTGTGTGTGTGTGTGTGTGTGTGTGTGTGTGTGTGTGTGTGAGAGAGAGAGAGAGAGAGAGAGAGAGAGAGAGAGAGAGAGAGAGTGCATTTCCTGAACTTGTGGCTAATATAAAGCCTTAATTACTCCTAGAGTACCGAGACAAACTTGGAGGTGGCTAAATAACTGGTTCTTTGATGGAATTTTTTTAACACTACAGGGAGGTATATTAATTCATTTCATAGTTTCTGAGGTGATAGGAGGAAATATGGTGATTTATTTTCCTCAATTATAGTTATTAACTAACCAAGAGCTGATATTAAGGCAAGACAGACAAGTGCAAACCAAGTTCAGGAAGGGCAATCCTTTCATATCTCTTTATCATTCTGTCAGCTTCTGCAGTGACTGGGTACTAATGATGCCACACTCTAGGTCTGCGATGGGAATACCGGTTTGAATTAAATTTGATTTTCCCTCTTAGAATGGGCCATGGAAAAAAAATTTTTTAAGGACAAGAGAGTAAGGAGAGAGAAAGAACGGGAAAGGTGAAAGAAACGAATTGCCCACAACAGTTGAAAGTGCACTCGAAATTTCACGAGTTTCCAAGTGTCATTTCTAAGCGCGTGCAGCTCCACTTCGCAGGGTTTCTCCAAGGGGCTTCTAGAGATGATGTTCTGGTCCATAAGTCTCTGGAGCCCTTGCCTGGAAACCACACATGTGTAGGCCAGCGGGTCCAGTCTCCCTAAGCCCTGCAGCTGCTGGGGGGAGGCCAGGAGCTTGGGTGGGGGAAGCCCCAGGCCGGGTGCAGACCCTCCCCTGTCCCATGCCTGCCCCAGGAGCGCAGCCTGCAGCCGAGCCTCTGGGCTCCAGGCCATGCTAGTGGTTTGGGCCACAGTAATCTTACCGCATTTATTAATGACCAGAGAGATTTCATGAGCCAAGACCCCAAAGTGAGGGATCCAGATGAGAAAACCAGTGCAGCTCTAGCTCTGCACGGAGGCTAGGAATCGAAGTCGTGACCGCTGACAAGGTCTAGTGCTGCTCAGGCATCCGCTGGCTGCGGGACCAAGCGGTGCGGGTTCCTGGGACCTGCCCTTTAGAACTTGAAGTTGTGAAAAAGCGGCTCCAAGGCAATTACTCCGCTGCTGCTTACAGTCGGCGGGAATTACAAGACATTTGTGGCATGCTTTAAGGAAGCATGGTTGGGTGTGGTGGTGAGGTAGGAGAGTGGCTGAAGTATGAGGATGGTGGTAAATTCGAGGCCAACCTGGACTATAGAGTAAGTTCCAGGTTAGCCTAGGCGAGAATGAGATCCGACTTCGAAAAGCAAGCAAACAAAAAAAGCTTAGTCTCTTTTCCCTTAGATGACACAGTCCTAAAAGTCTGGACCAATGATTATTCTTTTTTAAAATCATATTTATTGTCAATAATTAGATATATTGTATGAGCAAATTGTGTGGTGGTACCCCCATTTCTCTCCTCCCGGACCCCAACCCACTGGGGGCCCTCCTCTGTGGGCATACTGGATCAGTCCATTTAGTAGGGAGTTATGAATTCCACAAGAGGCAGCCAGTTTTGTGTGCAGTGCGTGTTTGTTGTTGTTGTTGTTGTTGTTGTTGTTGTTGTTGTTGCTGAGGGGGCAATGTCTGGATATTCTTCCCCACAATGGCTCTTACAATCTTCTTGTCCCCTCTTCCGCTCAGTTCCCTGAGTCATAGTGGGTAAGTTTTAAATCTGCTTTATTGTTGAGAGACTAAGTGTCTCTGGACTTCTGCTTTGGATTGTGTTGGGTATTGTTGGTGTCTGTCTCCATTGTCCTTTCATGGGTTATCAGACTTGGTGTGGTGATTGGTCTCTTGTTTACCTTGCCACTTTCTGGTTGTATTCCTTTGGGCCTTATATGATAGGTTAGGGGTGGTTCATTTCCTGCCTGGATGTCAGTCATCATTCTGTGTCTTGTTGGTGGAGTTGGGTTGTCCATGGTTCTCACTGCCTTCTGAAAAATACAAACAGAATCTCTGTGGGAGAGTGAGGTCAGTATAGGTTAAATGAGACAACATTGCTAATTTGGCTAGCTCCTAATGGGAGTAGCCTCTCTGTAGCTCTCTGTTAGTGAAATTTCCCCTTGGAGCCTGGGTTCTTGGTCTCCATAAGATTTGCCATGGATCCCAGATCCAGTTAAGGGTTCATTGCCTCTGAGCAGATCTCTTAGCAAATCAGTAAACTGTCGATTACCCATCTATCTATTCTTGTAGAATTATAATGGTGGTGCAAGCCTTTAATCCTAGCACTCCGGAGGCAGAGGTAGGAGGATTGCTTTGAGTTCGAGGACAGCCTGAGACTACATAGTGAATTCCAGGTCAGCCTGGGCTAGAGCGAGACCCTACCTCAAAAATAAAATAAAATAAAATAAAATAAAGTTCCAGAATCCGCTTAGGTGCAATTCAAAATTGCACATTTTGAATCGTACCCAAAGCTCTGCATGGACTTCTGGACTGGTTTTGTGAATTAGCGTCTTGGTGTATTGATCTTTGCATTTGCAAAATAATTTGCCTAATAGTGCCTGAAAGCATGGCATTGGAACCAGTGGCAATTCTCATGGCTGTACATTTCTTTAGGCCTTGGGAAAAATCCCGCATCTCCTGCGGAAGACGTGGCATTCCCGACCAGCGGTTCTCCCTCAGCTCCCCCACCAAGCGACCCCAGACCAGGAATTTCAGCTCTTCCCTGGTTCTTACTATGGAGTCCTCAAACAGCCCTCCAAGCGCACTCTCCGATCTTGGGAGGTGTGATCTTCAGTCTTTTGTTATCCTACCTGGAGGCCCCAGAAGATGCAATCTGAAAGCTGGAGGGAACTCACGCAGACACTGAGACTCAGGAAGACACAGCATTTCCCTTCCTCGCCAACCCTGCAGATCAGTCCACCCGTGCTTGACTAGAGGACCTGCGGTCTAGAGAGATCTGGGGTCCAGGTGGCCTTAGGGACCAAATGGGAGGGTCGGAGCCGTGGGATGGACCCCGGGACCCTGGCCGCTGGGCACCGCCTAAGCCTGAGTCCAACACCCCTCCCCCAGTCGACGCCCAGCCTGCAAGAGTTCAAAGTCAAGAACTCCACGTCTCAGCGCTGCTTCCTACGGAGTCCCGCTCCGAGCACCAGACCTTTTTTTTCTCCCCCGGGTAAGGAAAGTAAACATCTTGTATATATTTCCATAGTGGTCAGGCCCTAATTATGCATGATTCCAGAAACATGACTGCCGCAGCCGGAAGGCGCCGGCCGCGGAAGAGTCAAGGAACTTCACATAGATTTTTTTTTTTTTTAAGTTTGGACCATTTGGGGAGGGTCAGGAACAGACAAGCTGAAAGGAGTCAGCCGGGATCCCACATTCTGTGTTCTCTTGCAGGTGATTACTGGGAAGAGCTTCCTTCTGCTCCTGCGGGATCAATCCAGTCCCAGGCCTTCAGGACACTTCCCAGGGTCCACATTTGTACCTTACCACCATTCAGCTAGGACCCAGTAAAATTTCTTTTAAAAAGAGGGGTGGGGGGCTCGGGAACAGCGGAAACATCGTTTTGGTCACGTGAGCTTTATTGCTGATCAGGAAGTTATCTCACAGCGCCCCACCAAACTTCTGATTCCAGGACTCCAAATGCTGGCTGGTTCTCACTCGGGCGGGGCTATTAGATCTCCCAGTTGCCTTCAGCCTCCATCTCTCCCCACCTGGCTGGCTGGCTGGCTGCATTTGGAGATGATTTTCCTCTTTTCAATTGTCAGACCATGTGGCTCCCATACTTACCTGGGCTGGATGTTTCCCCATAGGAGGAATTCCAAATCTGTGTAGGGAAAGCTGGGTTGAGGAAGGGTCAGAAAAAGGAAGCCAAACCCAAAGTCCGGGCGTGCAAGTCCGGGCGTGCAATATCTTCTCTGTGTGCCTTTGATTCATTCGAGGAAAAAAAAGAAGCACCACAGGAAAGTGATTTCAGTGGGTACCCTCTCTCTCTTCCACTAGTTCACTAATTCCCAGTCCAGAGCCAGGCTTCTGCGCAGCTACCTGACCTTCCGTGGCCTTGTTTCCCTCAAAGGGCCTGGCAAAGATCTGAGCACACAGTAGGCACTATGACAGTGATGCAGGTTGACAGATTGATGTTGAGATGGAGAAGGGGGCAACACCTTCTGCCTTCTCGCAGCTGGAAGCAAAGGCCTGCGAGGGCATATCATGCTTTTGTGCAATCGTCCCAAACTTGCATACTAGATACGTCAGAAAGATGTATGCTTGACTTCTGGAGAACTCTCACCTAGGCATGGAGGGAACCCACTCTGGCTGATTGGTTTAACTGGCAGGGTGGTTACTGCGCCCTTGGAAAGCAAATCTTTCACAGTATCTGTGATTCCCAGTCTTACACTCTAAGGTCAAGCCAAGTGGCGCGCACCCGGGAAGCACCAGAAGCTGTACTTTCCAGGGGCTCTGTGACCCCCTGGCCCACCTTTACAAGGGCCCCAGTGTGCAAAGTCCAGGGTCCTCTGGAGCAGGTGCTGCGTTCCAGCCCCGCTCTGGGATCTTCACTTGCGGTTCACCGGGGAGAGAAAGCACAACTCCAGGAGGAGACCTGGAGTGGATTTGGACCCCGTTTCAAGGTCTCCGTTTTGCTCAGCAGTTGGTCGGAGGCCAAAGGAAGGAGGGATTTACAATAGGCTCCCAAGTGACTGTTAAATCCCCCCAAAGGTTACAGTGTCAATTTACTAGGGCTCTTCGGTTGATTCATAATTCCGCACGCAGTAAGGTGTCGCATCAGCTGGCCTCTCCCAGGGAGCCAAGCCGGGATGGGCGCAAACCCCCGGCGCACCGAGGCTCTGGCGCACCCCGCAGCTCGTCGGGGACCCTAGTTCGCGGCACCGGGAGGACCCGTGACCCGCCGTCCTAAGAATGCTTAGATCCAACCTGGGCTCGTTTCCGTGACACCGGAAACATCTGGGGAGATTTCTCCCGGCGTTTGGGAAAGTACTAACTTCCGAACTTGGCGCTGAGGTGTTCCAGGACGCAGACAAACCCGGGTCTGAAAGGGGGGGAAGGGGCCGCAGGAGATGCCAGCTGCCTGGGTGCAAACTGGGCAGCTAACGGGTGGCAGGCACTTGGGTGAAGGACCCACGTCTGTGCCTTCTGGCCTCATTGTTTTATGTCCGTACTACTTAGCCACAGTTAGAGAAAGAGTAATGCCTTTACATTCACAAGAACATCAAAGACCAGGGGTTGCTCAATATGGAGCACATATGGTAGTCTCCGAAGGCCTTGCCTGCCAAAACATGTTTCTCAGTATTTTTTCTTTCTTTTCTTTCGGTTCCCCACCCCCACCACTTTTTTTTCCTCCCCAGATGGGAGGGAATCGCGGGCTCAGGTTACTTAGGGCGTTTTGCGTTCACGTGAAACTGTTGGAAGCTATATCAAGGCATTTCAGGGACAGAATTTAAACGTGGACGGGACTCTGAGGATGGGCAGGCCTTGTGTAGGTAAAGATGCTGTGTAACTTGTCGTTAGACCACAGTGGGCTGTGACAGAGCTGAAGCCTGGTCAGATTCATTGATTCTTTGCGGGTGCCCTTTTCATTCAAGCGCCCCCTTTCCCGTAAACAACTGCTTCCTCAAAGTGGTCTGAGCGCTTTCTATATGCATTGTTGAAATTACTAAATGAAGGCAATGGCCTATCCATTCACTTTTATTTTTTGTTTAAGCAACATCAGTTATGAAACTTCTTATCACTAAAATCTAAATAATGTTCCTAGCTTTTAAAGAAAATATTTATTCGTTTACTTGAGAAAGAGAAATGGTCACACTGGGGCCTCTTGTCTCTGCAAATGAACTTCAGATACATGAACCACTTTGTGCATTTGGCTTTACATGGGTACTGAGGAATCAAACCCAGGCCTGAAAGGCTTTACAAGTAAGCACCTCTAATGGTTGAATCATCTCCCCAGCCCAGTCCCAGCTAGGTAGTTGGTTAAAAGTTCAGATAATTTACTTCAGGAATTTAGAGGAAATTTCAGAATGGTAAGTGTGCTGGTTAATCTTGTCAACCTGATAGGATTTAGAATCGCCATGGACCTATCTATGAGGGAGTTTGTAAATTTGATTAATTGAGGTGGGAAGATCTTCTCTAAGTGTGGATGGCACCAGTCCCTGGGGTGGGGGTCCTGGACTGTATAAAAGAGAGAAAGGGAACTTGGCAACAGCATTCATCCTTCTCTGCTTCCTGACTGAAGATAAAATGTGATTAGCAACCTAATGCTCTTGTGCTGTGCCTTGCCATCATGATCTAACTTTGAGGGGAAAACAAGAAACAAAAGACCACAGTTCCTTCCTTAAGTTGCCTTTGCTAGGTATTTTGTCACAACAATGAACAGATGAGAAAGTAACTAACACAGTGAGGTTCATTAAAGTGATCTAGTTCAACTTCTGAATTTTCCTAAAGATGAGCTGAGACCCAAAAAAGATAAAGTCCTCTTCCAAGGACGCACAACTAAGATGGGCTCCTTTGTAAGTCTTCTGCAGGCTGGGCTCACTATCCCTCATCATCCTGGTAGGAGAGCAAGCTAGATAACATCCTCTCCTTTTGGCTTTTCTAATAAATGGACTTCTTTCATCACCTCTGAAAAATGATCTCAGCATTTTTATCCTTCAGCAAATTTACATTATCCTTCAGCAAATTTACATGCAGAGTTAATATTAAAGGCAAGGATGAGTTCTTAGGATTCCCATTGAAAAGAAGATCCATGCTGTCGCCAGAACATGCAGCTTTTTCTAACATAATATTGATGGTGTCGGGAAAGGAAGCACAGCACACATGGAGCCAGTTAAGCATGAGTCTTATCAGCTCTTCCAGCCCTCTGGGGACATGTATGATATACCCAGGGACCAGTTGGCAGATTCCCCTACCAATCGTTAGAAAGTCTGCACTTGAGACATGACTGTGCTATCAACCCTCTGCATTGCTTGGCTATATATATTTACACACACATGTATGTTTATATGTATATGTAATATATATAAACATATACATGTAAATATAAATTTGTAATCTAGGTGACCTATTGACTCATAAATCTGACTTCTGTTCTAATGTTCTTTGATATCATATGTATCAATATTAATGAACCCCTTATCCATAACTGATGGTAGCTGCAGAGCCAATACTAGCACAATGCTCATTCTTTTTTATATCTTTATTATGAATAAGTATACACATTGAGCAAATCTTGTGAATGTGTCCCCATTTCCCTCCTCTCTGTCCCCTACCCACTGGGGTCCTTCCTCGGTGCAATAATGGATCTGTTCATAGGTTAGGGGGTATGGACTGTGCCAGAGTAGCAAGTTTTTCTTTTTTTTCCTCTTTCCCCTTCATGTACTGTTGCTTAGGGGGCAATGTCTTTGGATATTCTCCCCCACCACATTCTTTCCACCCCCTCTTCCACTCAGTTCCCTGAGTTATAGTGGGTGAGTTTTGAGTCAGCTATGTTGTTGAGATCTTAAGTATTTCTGGATCTTTGCCCTGGGTTGTATTGGGTATTGTTGGTATCTGTCTCCATTGACCTTTCATGGGTTATCAGACTTGCTGTGGTGATTGGTCTCCTGTTTGTCTCATAGGTTTCATTTGTGCCCTGTGTCTTTCCATTGCTGGGACAACACACCCAAGCCAAAGCAGCATATGGAAGGAAAGGGTTGATTTTGGCTTATCATTTTCATCATGATGGGGAAAGCAGACAAGAGCAGACAGCAGCGGGCATTCTATCTCCAGAGCAGAAAGAAGGAGAGTGAGTAGCTATTGAACATCCAGTGGGCTGGACTAATAAACCTCAATGTCCACACCTAGAAACATGCCTCCTCCAGCAAGGGTCCACCATCCAAAGTCTTCAGAAGTTTCCCAAATTGCCACCAGCTGGGGATGAAATATTCAAAGCATATGATCTGTGGCGTATATTTCATTCAAACCATCACATACATAAGAACTGAGAATGCTAAACTTCACCCTACAGATAAATCTATTGGCCATAGAGCTGATTTCCTTAGTCAACCATTGGAGAGCCCTGATTGGTTTCCTCCTACTAGGTGCTATATTCCTCCAGGAAAGTTATTGCAGACATGAGGCCCACCAGTCTGAAGTAGTTTAATGTGAGCATGGAAAACATCTTTAGACTACCTTCACCTTCCACTTCAAGGATCTTGCTTGCTTCACTTACTTTGCTTTCTTCTTTAGAATATGAAGAATTAGGCTCAGGAGCATAAATTTAAAGCAAAAACTCAAAGTCAGTAGCATTTTCTTTAAACAGCACCTCTGCTATGTGAGATGTTAGTACTTCAAGGCCTCCGGGACAATGCTCTGGGACAATGAGGTCTATGGTGAGAAGTACAGCAGCAAATCTCACTTACTTCTTAGACCCAAGCCCAAGGTAAGAAAGATATAAATTTCTATACTCAAAATCAAGCTGATACTGAGCTAGAAGCCCCCTCCCTGACGGCTAGCTGCCATAGTGCTGGAACATGCTAAGCAGGCTGTTGGGAGAGAAATCTCATCTACAGTCTTAACCAGAAGTGAACCCTGAACACCATATAATGCTCCAGGCAGGCAAGATGTGCCCACTGGTGCAATAATGGCATGGCTGTTAAAGGGTAAGCAACTACTCTCTGATTGGAATTGAGGCCCATTTCTTGGGAGTCAATTCATGCCTGGTACTGGAAATCTAATCAAAGTCTATTGGTTAGAGGTCATAGGTGCTAGAGAGGAAGCCACCACTATTGTTTAGCTAAATGGATATGTTGTTTCCATCATATGACTCTCTAAATACTCATGTTTATGTTCATGGAGTAGTGCTATTTCTCTTTGGATCAGAGATGCTTCTTTTCACAAATGGCAGTGACCATTGCTTTTCCTCAAACTCATCAAAGTGCAAAGAAGTGACAGGTAAATGCTCAGCATTAAAGGTTACATCGCTGTTAGACCTGTCACAGCTCAGGAAATATTTCAGAAGAGTTGGTAGAAAGAAGGAAAAAGCTAGAGGAGGAGGAGGAGGAGTGCTTGGGAACATTGTATTCTAAACACATGATGGTTGCTGTACTTATGACCTCATAGTGGGTGCATAACATTGGGCCCATCAACATGTCATCATAAATGATGAATGAAGGCAAGAACAAATAAAGGCATCAAAATAGTAGGAGCCAGGGGTGGCGTACGCCTGTAATTCCAGCACTGAGGAGGCAGAGGTAGGAGGATCGCCATGAGTTTGAGGCTACCCTGTGACTCCATAGTGAATTCCAGGTCAGCCTAGGCTAAAGTGAGATGCTACTCTGAAAAAAAAAATAGTAGGAGGACTGGAGAAAGAAAGGAGTTCAGTAGAGTGGTTATTGGGAAATGGAGGCAAGAGTAATGGTAGAAGACTATGATTAAAATACATTATATACATATGTAAAATTTGTTATTTAAAAGTTTCTAAACTGGGCGTGGTGGTGCACACCTTGGATCCCAACATTCAGGAGGCAGAGGTAGGAGGAACACTAAAATCAAAGCCAGCCTGTGACAACAGAGTGAGTTCCAGGTAAGCCTGGGCTAGAATGAGACCCTACCTTTAAAAAAAGTTCCTAACAATCCCTAGTCAAGACAAATTAATAGGCAAATCAACGAAACAGGGCCATTGTTCCTAACTGTACTCAACTACCAAGTTATCAGTGCTGTTGGGCACTGAAAGGAGCTCGTAAGGATGAGGCAGCAACACTACTCTTGCTTTGGGATAAGAACTCCTCAGTCTGAGAACATGGCTCATGGAACTTCTGCCTTGCACAAACAAAAAAACAAAGCCCAGGACACTTCCTCTCATCCACAGTGCCCTGATTGGCCTTGACTCAGTAGGGTGGAGTGAGAGGAACAGTGGGGATGTTTTTGTAGACATGGGCAACTTGGGTACTGAAAGAACTCCAAGTAGGTGCTGGAGAAATGGCTTAGTGGTTACAGGTGCTGCTGCACAAGCCTGACAAGCAGAGTTCAGATCTCTGGAGCCCTCACAAAAGCATGATTGTGCATGTGTCTATGATCCCAACATACCTACTCAAAAGAGTCGGGAGAAACCCCAAGTTCATAGGCCAGCTAGCGTGGCATCCACAGGGGCAAACAACGAGAGAGTCTGTCTCAGAGAAAGTGAATGGCAAAGATGCAGGTTGTCTTCTAACCTCCACACGTGTGCCATGGCACAAGTGCATACTCATATGAAAGAAAAAAAGAAAGGAAAGAAAAAAGGAAGGAAGGGAGGGAGGAAGGAAGGAAGGAAGGAATGAAGGAAGGAAGGAAAAGAAGGAAGAAAGGAAGGGGAGGAAGGAAGGAAAAGAAGGAAGGAAAGAAGAAAAGGAAGGAAGGAAAGAAGAAAAGGAAGGAAGGAAAGGAAGGAAGGAAGGAAGAAAGGAAGAAAGAAAGGAACCCAACCAGACCAGGTTAGAGTGAGTCTTCCTCAACAGATTATATGTGTTGTAAGAATGGGCTGGCCAGGTACAACAGTCACTCCATGATGTCATCATAATAATGATAGATACTGAGTTTGCTTGCATGATTTCACAATCTTTTTTATCTTATTTTTTGTAAATGAGCAAGACTTGTGATGGTACCACTATTTTCCTCCTCCCTATCCCTAACATGCTGGGGGCCCTCCTCAGTGGGATTGCTGAACCAGTTCATGGGATAGGGGGGTTATGAATTGTACAAGAAGTAGCCATTTTTTTTCTTTTCTTTGTTGTTGTTGAGGGGGTAATATCTCTGGGTATTCTCTCCCACCATGGCTCTTACATTCTTTCCACTGCCTCTTCCACTAAGTTTCTGGAGTCATTGTGGGTGAGTTTTAATTCTGCTTTCCTGCTAAAGCCTTCCAAGTCTTCTGCTTTGGACTGTGTTGGATATCCTCAATGTCTGTCTCCATTACCCTTTCATAGGTTATCTGACTTGCTGTGGAAGTATGTTTCTTGCTCATTTTACCATTTCCTCAAAGGTTTCATTTGGGCCCTAGATGATGAGTTAGGAGAGTATCATCTCCTGCCTGGGTGTCAGCCATCATCCCATATCTTGTTGGTGGGATAGGGCTGTCCATGGTTCTCACTGTCTTCTGACAAATACAAATAGAATATCCAATGGATATCCAATGGAGAGTGAGATCAGTGTATGTTAAATGAGACATATATTGTTATTTCGGTGAGATTCTATTGGGTGTAGCCTCTTTGCTTATCTCTGGTAGTGGGAATTTCCCCTTGGAATCCGGATCCTTGGTCTCCATAAGAGTTTGCCATGGATCCCAGTTCTAGTTAAGGGTTCCGTGCCAGTATATGGATCTCTTATCCAGTCAGCATGCCATTGATTACCCACCTAGGTTTATTGCCACTATTGCACAGCTGAGCATGTCTTGACTTGCTGGTCTCTGTCGTATAGAAGTGACCTTAGCATTCTCCCGACATCAGTTGGTGTTGTATATCAGTGACCTCTGCTTTCCTGAATGTCCTTGGCCAATTTCCCCTGGCAGCTCATGTAATGCCTTTCAGCACTACAAGGCCATTTCACATTCAATTCATATCTCCTTCCATTGTGCCAGCCAGTCTGTCCTCATGACAGCTAGACTGATCTTTATATAATGCAAGTGTGTGCATATGATATTGGATCACTCCATTCCTCTATTTAAACCTCTTATTCACAGCCTGCATAGACTTCAGGAAGATCCAAATGCTGAGCAGGGCATGCCCATAATAATCTGCCTGTCTACATGCTGAGCAGTCTCTCTCCACAGAAGCCCAGGCACAGCTCTGCTGAACTCTGGCTAACTCTGTGGGTTTTTTTTACCTTCATGTCTGTGCACATCTTGCCTTTCTGCCTGGGTAATGCTCCCTCTTGTATCATGAGTGTATTCTACTTGTCCTTCAAGGATCAGCCTGCTTCCCTTTCTTGGAGGCCTTCACTACATCTCAGGGAAGTATAATGTCTCTCTCCTCCCTTAGCTGGGCTCTGAAGGTGGTGGAATATCTGCTTTGTGGTCACTTTGCTTTAGTGCATGATACAAAAATCATTTCCATGCATTTGTTCAGTGGACCTTGCAAGCCTTAAGACTGGCCAGCCAAGCCAAATGTGCCAACTGGGGCAATAGTGGCATGTCTTTTGTGGGAGAAACAAATTGCTCTCTAATAGGGCTGGAGGCCTGCTCCAAGGGAAGAAAAGCATGCCTGGTACTGAAGACCTAGTCAAAAGCCTATGGGAGGGGAGGTCATGAGCCCTAGGGGAGTAACACCTGTTTTTGTCTAGCTATATACATGTTAGTATGCCCACCAAACTGCCTTATAAGCACTTTTTAAAAAATGATCATACCCATACAATAATACTACTCTCACTTTTGGCTAGAAAAGCTTCTCTTTTTCAGATGGTGGTGACCACTGGGGATAACTCAGAAAACACCATGGTGCTGAGAAAAAATGGCAGTGGAATGTTCTGCACTGGGTCATCTTTATCACATCAGGAGGCTCAGGGTCTATTGTGGAAGAAGTGGTGGGAAGATTGTAAGAGCCAAAGGAAGGGTAGCACTGCATACAATGCAAACTTCCAGACTCACAATGACCTTGATATTCATGATTTTGCAATGCTTGACAACCTACACATTATAGGAGGAAAAGATGATACACTGAAACAAAACAGAGACTAATTGAGAGGAGGAGAGATATGAGGGAGAGAGTGGGGATGGAATCATAATGGTTTATGGTCTATGATTATGGAAGCTATCAATAAAAAAAGTTTTTAAGAGCCAAAGGAAGGGTAGGACTGCTTACAATGCAAATGCTTACAAAACAAAAAGGCCTTGATAGTCATGACCTCAAAGTGCCTGATAATACCTACACAAAATGGTAGGAAAAGATAATAACACTGAAACAAAATAGAAACTAATTGAGAGGGGGAAGAGATATGAGGGTGGGTGGGGGCAATCATAATGGTTTATTGTCTATAATTATGGAAGCTGTCAATAAAAAGTTTTTAAACTTTTTTTTAAAAAAAGATTATGATGACTCAGAATTAAAGAGTACCCTTTCTATGACTTCGTATCATCTACATTTGGGGGAAGCTATTTTTCTGAGCCTCAGTTTTCTCATGTGTAAAATAAGGATTAACAATGGGCTCCAATCTTGTAAGGAATGAATGAAAACAATGTGAAATTATTTTGTAAACTGAGTAGCAATGTACATGTGACATTATTATAATAAATGCAAATCCAGGTTTCCTACCTGCACTTAATGGTACATACTATTCCCATTCCTGTGTCAATGTTTGTTTTTCTGCATGGTACCATGGAAAAGGCAGTCTCTAGACAAAGTTCTTTAAATACAATGAAAAGGCAGGTCTAGCTGAACATTGTGACAGTGGTGTACGACTATAATCCCAACATGTGGGAGGTAGAGGCTAGAGGATCTGGAGTTCAAGGTCATCCTTGACTACACAGGGAGTTCAAAGTCAGCCTTGGCTACGTGAGACTTTGTCTAAAAGTGAACAACCCAAATAAAAGGCAGACTGATAAAAATCACACATATGATTTTGTGTTCAATGTTGGGGATTGAATGCAGAGCCTGATGCATGCAAAACAAGTACTCTAAAAAACTATATCCACAGCCCAATAATTGCTTTTGGATGCATGCTCTAGATAAAGCAATTTGTATCTTCCAATTAACACTCTGTGAATCTATTACATCCATCCATACAAATTCAACTGTCAATTTATGAGACACTGGATGGGTAATAATCAGAGCCAATCACCGATTTCTTTATGGCTTTTTGTATCTTCCCACAACAGTAACAATGGAAACAATGTCTCTCATTTAACTTCACCAGCCTCTTGGAACACTTATGGAATACACACTTGTCCCCATTTTGTATGTTAACCAAGACACAAGGTGGGAGTTTGGGGTAGGGATTCATTTAGCCTGATTGCTTTCCAAAGTCTCAGCTGAGTGACTTGGAGATCAGAACTCAAGGATGCCCTTTCTCCTTTTTCTTTTTCCTCGGGAAAGAGAGAGAGAGAGAGAGAGAGACAGAGACAGAGAGACAGAGACAGAGAGAGACAGAGAGAGATTTTCATCGAAGGTTACCCATAGAAACGAAGAAGTCGGAGCTGATGTTTATTTTTATAATGCTTCAAGCACCCAGGTCATTTCGGTACTTTGTCACTGCCGTAAGTGCGGAATCCGCGGTTGATCCGCTGCGGGGTGACAGGTACTCCCAGTGGCCAGAAGGGCCGGCTCCTCTCCAGCCTCCTCTACCTCGGCCTCGCGTTCTTCTAGTAAAAAGCCAGGTGGCGCCAAGCCCCGCGCTCGGCCGCCGGACTCGTCGCCAGCTCGCGGAGCGCGAGGCGGGTGGATGGCGGAGCGCAGCTGCCCTCGCTCTCTCCGCCCGCTGGAAACGAAAGGCACATTGTGCCTCTCTCTCTCTCTCTCTCTCTCTCTCTCTCTCTCTCTCTCTCTCTCTCT
>PVHP010037984.1:0-17251 GCA_004024765.1 Zapus hudsonius | reverse complement strand
TAAGACAAATACATTAAATGCTCTTCACATTCCCAGTGAGGACATTTAGTATTCTTTATTTTCTCGTAAAGTCTTATTGAGATGTAAGTAACTGTCAGTACATCTGCCTCTTACAGTGGAGATCACATAATTCAGATTTCTAAATCATTCACAGAGTTGTATAACAACTGCAGTGACTGAGAACATGTTTGCCACTCCAAAAGAAACCATACTGACAGTTACTCCCCCTTCTCCCTGACTCCCACATCAGTCTTTCTGTCTCTCTGGATTTACTCATTTTGGAGATTTCATAGAAATGAAACTACATGATATTTGTCCTTCATGACTGGTTTCTTTATTTAACATAATGTTTTTGATGTTCATGCATATTTCATTAACCTTTACTTCCAAATAATGTTCCAGCATGTGGATATATCACAGCTTACATGTCCATTCATCACTTGATAGACATTTGGGTTATTTATAGGATTGGCTATTATGAACAATGCTGCTACATTCATTTGCTTTCGTGCAAACATATGTCTTCTTTGGGAATATGCATAGGAGTGGAATTGTTGGGTCACATAGGCCTCTGTGTTTAACACTGAGAGGAACTACCAGACTGGCTTCCAGCATGGCTGCACTGCAACAGTTTATATTCCTACCTGTATTATTCAAGATTCTCCAAAGAGGCAGAACCAATAGGATCTCTATCTATATTTATGTCTCTATTCATCATCTATGGAGAGAGAGAGAAAGAGAGAGAGAGAGAAAGAAATGAAAGTTGTTGTAGGAATTATCTCACATGGTTATAAAGCCAAGAAATCCCACATTTTTCTATCTGCAATTTGGAACTCAGAAAAACCAGTGGTGTGCTTTAGTCTGACTAGAAAGCCTGGAAATGAAGAGGCTGATAGCATAAGGCCTGGTCTAAGTCCCCAAACTCAAGAACCAAGAGCACCGACATTTGAGAGCAGGAGAAGATGGCCAAGGTGTACACCAGGAATCCCAGCACTTGGAAGGTAGAGGCAGGAAGATCAGAATTCAATTATACAGAAAAGATCACGGTTCAACTATACAGAATGTTTGAGGCCTGTCTGGGCTATATGAGGCCCGTCTCAAAAGCAAACAACAAATAATTAACCATCATATCACCAACAAGGTATGAGGTTGCCCCCATATGGTTTTCCTAGCAAAATGTTGAGTTCTAGCTATAAGATAGAAAAACTACAAATCCTGATCATGAGACTCTGCAAGATAGCTGACCTGGACCCCTCAAAGATGTCAACATCAGGAGAGACAAAAACAAAAGCAGTAAGAATGTTACAATTTAAAGAAATGTACAAATGGTAATTGGATGCTACGCAGAATGTTTACTTGATCCCTGGGTTAGAAGAGAAACACATAGATACATTTGAATGTTCATTTTATATTGGACAATATCATAGCACGAAACAAGCCTTCTTAGGTGAGGCAATGGTGTGATGATGTGGGGTAGGGCTTGGTTCTGAGGCGGTACATGCGGAAATACTTAGATGACATCATGATGCCTACAACTGACTATTACATTAAAAAACGTATGTGGGTTTTGTGTGTATAGGAGGAGAGAGAATCATAAAATGTTAACAATTGGCTGAGGGTATATGTGTTCATTGAGCTATTTTTTCAAATCTTTTTCTAATTTAAAAATCTTTCTTGAAAAGAGCTGAAGCGAAATTTTAATTGAAAAAAAAAACTATCTTAGAGAAAGAATGAATTTAAAATCAAATACTTCTTTAATCCTTCTAAGATGATCTTCACTTCTGCCAAGTGCATGTGAACAATAAGGTCTAGCTTTTAGACTTCTGAAGGTGTGAAACAGAACCTTATAAGACATTCTTCAGTATTCCTTCTAATCTTCCTGGGGCACATCCCTAAGTCCTTCGGCCTCCAACTATCAGAGCATGACAAGAGCTGGGTTGACCTAGGAGAAACCTGAGTCCTTCAAACTGTATAATCACCCTTCTCCAGGGCTGTTTGGATGCATCTCCCTGTAAATCTCACCTTTTCTATCCAGTTTCAAACTTAAAAATATTCAGAAAAAATGTATCTGTACTAAATGTTAGTGACAATTTTTCCTTGTTATTATTCTGTAAGCAGCTAACAACAATTTCCAGAGTACTTACACTGTATTAGGATCAGAAGTCACTGGAGGGGGGGTTGAGTATAAGGAAAGAAATGTGTAGATGACCCCATTTTATGAGACTTTAGTATTCACAGATTTTTGGGTCTTTTTGTGGAATGAGTACTTTGCTGCTATGTTAACAAAAGACCTTTTGTCGCGTTTAAACAGATGAGCTAGAACATGTTGGGAGCATCCCGTGGCCTTCGGTGGCACAGCGCATTGCCCTTGGATGGCCCTGCTGCAAACAGCTCTGGTTCCAAGTCAATGGCCTCTGGACATCTCACCAAGAAGCAATCCTCTCTCCCTGACCCAAAATCTCTCTGAGACAGCCCAAGAGACAGAGATCGAATGCTCTCCTTGACTCTTTATATACCAGGCTCAGAGCATACAACTACCATATATGTGAGGAGTGAGGCTGAAAGCATTCACTATGGGAGGTGGAGAGAAGAAAGGGGTCCTGATGCCTGGGGATGGTCCGCAATTCCAAGATCTATATGAAGCAGTCCTTGGTAGGAAGGGGTTGTCTCAGAACTGCCCAAGCTAAGGGAGAACCAGATTCTTACTACATTAAAAAGATTTCTCAACAACACTGGACATCATCCTCTGAGATTAATTACAAGGTAATTGTCTGGTACCTACCAGACATTATTTTCATCTTTTAAAAAGTACTTTTTATTAAAAAAAAAAAAGCAACACAGAGTACAGGATAAAAGATCCTTCCCAAGACGACCTTCATCTTATAAAATCCCAGAATATCCTCATTGTATTATTTTCCAGTTCTGAAATGGAACTTCTATTCCCTAAGTAGGGAGAGCAGACTACCGGGTCCTGCTCCTTTCAAGATGAGAGACAACCATTAACTTGAAAAGTTAACCAGCTTCATAGCCCCCAAAGGCATAACTACATATCTTGCTTTGCTCCCTGAAACAGACTTTATTGTTCAACTCCAAGGGTATCAGCCAAAGCCAACAGAGGACAGATCCTTTCCACACAAGTCAATTCTCCAGCCCCTCACAATGTAGAGGCCATGGGAACTAAGTCATTTTTATTAATTTCGAGGTGTGTCTGAGTATATAGTATGTGGTATGTGTGTTTGGGGGGGCATGAGTATGCATGCCAGGTATCCTCCTCTATTGTTCTTATACTTTATTTCTCTGAGACAGAGTTTCTCACTGATCCCGGAACTCCTGTTTTTTGGTTAGACCAGGTAGCCTAATGATTCCAATGATGAGCTAGAAATATCTAGAAATATCAGAACTTCCCACCATGATGTATTCTAGTCACCTAATGCTTAACTTCCTTGTTTTATTCCTTTATTTATTGGTAGGTAAAGAAATATTACCTATTTTTTATTATTTTTTAATTTTGAGAGAATGTTTTGTGTAGTTCATGCTAACCTTGAACTTGATGTATAGCTGAGAATGACCTTGAACTTCTGATCCTTTTTATACCTCCCAAGTTCTCGGATTATTGGCATGCACCACTATACTCAGTTTATGCAGTACTGGAGATTGAACCCAGGGCCCTTACACATACTAGGCCAGCACTCTACCAATTGAGCTACAATCCCAGTTTAAGACTATCAAATTTCCTTTCTAGCTCAGAAAAAGGCCATACATCCCCTCCCTACAGGGCTTCTGTCCACGATTCCAAAAACGCTGCCTGGAGTCATTGCTATGGACTTAACTTTCACAGGAAAATGATACTGCAGTTCACCAAACACAGCCCAAAGCATCAGCCTCATTCAGTCCCAAGCTTCCTGAGCTAGTGTTTGAATCCAGGGACTATACAAGGTTTCTTGATTACCTTGCAGCTCAGAAGTGGTATTATCAATTGCCAAATATTTCTCTAGAAAAAGAAAACCATGACCATGTAGACTCCCAGTCATTTCTCATTCAATGTTACCATTCCAGAGTCAAGGAGTCAAATGGTATCATTCGGGAGGACAGCAGAGCCCCATGTCAATGGAGAAAGAATTAGAAACATCAGTACTCAGGAGACTCTTGAGGATAAAAATCATGGCAGGAATTCAATTTCGTGCCCAAGAGCTAACTTAACCTTGGAAAGAAAGATTTTCTTCTTAGCAGGCAATCATTAACACTGCAGAGGCTTTGCACATAAACAACTCCAAATCATGAGATGAGGGAAGTGGAGGAGAAGGAAGCTGGGGGAAGAGAAGAGAGGAGTGAGAGAGGGAGGAGACTGCATCAATGTAAAGGCAAGCCCCAACAGAACTTTCCAGGGAAGACATTGCATGTCAGCTTAAAGCAAAGATACAAAGACAAGGGGCAGGTGCAAAGATGATGTCTAATATGCATGTTCTCATGCAACCACTTTTATTGACTTCAGGATAAAGGAAAAGGAACTAAGAAAGAGCCATCTAACATGCAAGGGGGGGGCTTTTCTTGTCATCAGGAACTTTTGCCAACTAATCTCTTTTAACTCAACAGTCACTTAAATAATCACCTCAACCAATGATTATAAAAGGAGAGGTGTTTTCACCAACGTTCGCTGCTACTCTGTTCACAATAGCAGGAAATGGCATCAACCTAGATGTCCATGACTGACGACTGGGTCATGAAGATGTGGTATGTACACAAAACGGGTTTTACTTAGTTGTAAAGAAAAGCAAAGTTGCAAAATTTGCAAGAAAATGGATGGCACTGAAAAAAGTAACACTAAGTGAGATGACTCCAGACACAGAAAGACAAAAGAAGCATGCTCTTCCTCATATACAGATCCTAATTTTCAGTGTTTGAATATCAGTAAATAAAGGGATGGGAGTGGGTAAGACTATGAATCAAATAACCATAAGAGAGGAACAAGAGGTAATGGGGAGGGGGAAACCAGAGGAAAAATGTCAGAAAGCAGAAAGGCCATGGTGTGGAGGCACGAGGAGATGGGGGGAGAGTGGGGAAGGGGAACAAAAAATTTTATCTGAAATATAACATAATGAAACCTAATTCTTTCTATGGTAATAAGAGATAAATAAAAATTTGAAAACTATAAGTGTTCTTTAAAAATTTGATAAGCTAATTGTCTTTTATCCATATACATCATACATAGGCAAATAATTTCTCAAACAGACTACAAATGGCCAAGTTGAATCAATCCATGCCTGTCTTTCTTCTAAAGAAAGAAAATGTCAAATTATTTTTTGATAAATTATTTGGGAGGCTGAAGAGATTGTTCAGTGGTTAGGCTGTTTGCCTACAGAGCCTGACAACCAGAGTTCAATTCCCCAGTACCCACATAAAGCCAGATGCACAAAGTGGTGCATACATCTGGAGTTTGTTAGCGGTGGCTGAAGGCCTTGGTGTGTGCATTCTCTCTGTCTGTCTGTCTCTCCTCTATCTCTCTCTGTTTGTAAATAAATAAATAGATAAAATTATAAAAAATTATTTAGGGAAAGTGCAAAGCAATTAGTAAGGATGAAAATCATTTCACATTTGTTTAGATGGCTCTAAATGAAGCCCAACTCAGTTCAAGTGTAGAAATACAAATAAAAGATACAGTGACAAGATACAGTGTCATAGAGCTACCTGCAATGATGGTAACTTCTAAGTTGTTTCAATACAAAGAGCAAAGCCTGGGCAGTTTGTTCTTTAAAGGTAGAATTACTTGTAACAATTTGCTTCTGTTGGATTTTGTTACTGTGTGCCATTTGAAACGACCCCTCCCTCCCAATGACTTTGTTATTATTTTAACACAGAAAGGATGCTTTCTAGAGGATTTGGCCTAAGACAGGAGCTTCTAAACCCAGTAATAGCAGATCCCTGGGCAGGACTCCAAGCCAAGCCCATGGGGGTAATTTAGCTCTTGGCACATGTTCATGGCATTCACTCTTGGGTGAAGCCACTGGGGTTTACAACAGGCAGTCTGTGAGCCATCCCCATACTCCTGCCGCTTGAGCTTTACAAACACAGGGAGCTCCACCAGAGGAGAAGCAACTGTGAAGGCTGGGTATCTAACATGGATTTTATTAGTGTATTTTACCAAGATCCTAATGTTCATTAGAGTGTTCAGTGGTGAGGAAAGCATTTTACCTGTGCCCATATGCTTAGGATTACAAAGAAGTATTGTTAGATTTACAATGGAACAAGACAAACATTTCACCTAACTTAGATGAGTGAAGAAATGCTCAAATATACAGAGCCACACTAGTTTCTTTCTTTCTCTTTTTCCCCCATTTTTCCATGTGTGTGTGTTCATGTGAGTGTGTGGGGGGGTGCATGTGTGCTCATTCCTTAAGAAAGGGTCTCTCATGGAGCCACAAGCTCCCTGGTTTTGCTAGACTAGTTTGCCAGTGATCCCTAGAGATTCCATGTCTCTGCCTCCCCAATGCTAGGATTACAGGTGCATATCATCACACTGGCAATGTATGTGGGAACTGGGGATCTACACTGAGGTCCTCATGCTTCCACTGTAAGCACTGAGCCATCTCCCCAGGCCCTCACACTTAACTTAACTTAACTGTTTGTAATCTTGTGGGATTTTTCCACTCTCACCAGATAATCAGAATAATAGCTCTGAGGTAACTTCATATTCAGTTTTGAGACAAGAAATGAACACTTTCGAACTTTCACAAACATTTCAACTGTCAAATTGATCTCATCAGTAGTGAGGCTTGGTTGTGATGCCAATTAAAAAGAAAACATGTTCTTTATCACCCTAGTCTTTATTTTCCATACATATTTCAAGCTCCAATAACAGCAATGCTCAAACTAAGGAAAGCATTGATTAATGTGAGAAATATTGGGGAAAGTGGATTTCACTAGCAAATTTGTTGTTGCTCTTGACCTGACAACAGGTAGAACTTCAAGTTCCCAGTAAAAAAAAATACACTGTGTGATTTTTAATATCCAAAGGACATGGGAAGCAGAGTCTTGAGGTTAACATTTGCCAGAGAACAGCAACCCTGAGCTACAGCCAAAGTCAGAACATTGGCCTTGCCATTCCCAAAGGTTCATGCAGAATATGACTTTTCAAAATGGACAAGGAAGTGGGACTGAAAAACATATTTAAACAGATGTTTTAGAAATTCAAAAATAAAAAAGCCTTAAAATACCCCAGGCCCTGAGAAACTCTCATACTAAAAGAGAGAAATAAATTGACTGTTTTTACTTAACTGCGTCTGATTGCCTCACACAGGCTTTTAATAGCCTCCCATGATCAGAGACCCAAGACCTAATACTTAACCTGGAAGATGCATGCATCTTTGTATGTATAGTTATGCATGTGTACATATATGTATAAATACATACACATATATGTATATATGTATGTATATATAAACACACATATTTACTTATTTATATTTGTGATGTGTGTTTGATCCAGGTGTCCCCCACAAACATATGTGTTCTGAATGCTCCATCCCAGCTGATGGCACTTTTGGAATTGGAACCTCAAGGGAGCTGTATGGGGATATAGCCCGCTTCCCCTTACCAGTGTTTGGCACTCTCCTATTGATGTTGTCCACCTGATGTTGGCTAGGAGGTGATGTCCACCCCTCTGCTCATGCCATCACTTTCCCTGCCATCATGGAGTTTCCCCTGGAGTCTGTAAGCCAAAAAAGACCCATTCCTCCACAAGCTGTTTTTTGGTTGGGTTCTTTGTCACAGCAATGAGAAAGCTGACTACAACAATATTAAAAGGCTTTTTGGTATTAAAAAGATTTAGGATTCAGGGCAGATGCACACTTTTAATCCCAGCATTTGTGAGGCAGAGGTAGGAGCATTGATGTGAGTGTGAGGTCACCCTGAGACTACGTAGGTCAGCCTGGACTAGAGTGAGATTCTACCTTGAAAAATAAAACAAAACAAAAATGATTTAGGATTCAGCAAAAGTTTCTGAGAATATGAAGGGAAAAGTGCAGACCTTAAACCTCCAAAGATATTGTGTTTTAGATTGTGTATCTGGACTAGAATGACAGGCAAAAGAAACCCTTGACTGTTTAATAATTAATGCTTCTTTAAAAACTTGTTATTAATTGGGAGGTGACTCACACCTCTATTCAGTCTATAATCCTCTGCTCTACCAGCTGAGCTATCACAGGCTATGTGACCCACACCTCTAAACCCAGCACTTGGGAGGCAGACAGACTATTGTTTTGAGTTCAAGGCTAGCCTAGGCTAGAGTGAAACCTTACTCCAAAACGAAAAGGGTGCAGTTTAAAAAAAAAAAAGTTGTGAAATTATTATGCGGTGGTGATGTGTCTTTATCATTAAATTACTTAAGTTCCATACAAGTATGACCTGAACCCAGCACAAGGAAAAATTCCTACACATGGGAGAGCAGGGAAGAAGCTGGGGCTGGCTTCCAGGAAGGTGGGAAAGCTCTTTTCCTAGAAAGCACTGAATATAGAAGCAAGGTTTTTGAGAAGTCAGGTGAGGCTGTCCTTCGTCCTTAGGATACTGATACAGTTTCTAAATTATTCAAGCCAATTCTGCAAACATCCAGGGCGATGAGAACATTTGCTTTCCTCCCCAGCAGCCCACAGGAGACTTCCAGGCCCACACAGAGCACAAAACATGACGTTCTTCTGACATCCTTGCATAAGGAGAGATGAGCCATATAAACTGAGCAAATAACTTTGTAATATTTATTCAAGGTGTCATAAATTCCTAAATGCCTATAAAGCACACTTGAGAAGCATTCATAAAAATTAAGGCCTATCACAAAGTAAACAAATATATGTGAATCATTTCTTTTAAACAAGAAAGCAGACAAGGTATAAGAAAGTAATCAAGGCTATATCTTAATTTTAAAGACATGTTGTTAAAGAGCAAATACTTAACTAAATTGTCAATAAATTTATTTAATAAGTAACCTTTCAAGTAGTTACCAAAGATTTCAGCAGCTCAGCTGTGCAATAATCTCACTAACACATTGCAGCCCCCCGAAATAACTTTTAATTCTCTTTTACAGCTATGAAAACACACATAACCAAAGAACAGAAAATGAATATAAGTATTTATCAATAAAAAATAAAGAGGGGCTGGAGAGATGGCTCAGCGGTTAAGGCGCTTACCTCCTGTGCCTAAGGCCCTGGGTTCAATTACCCAGTACTCACATAAGCCGGACACACAAGTTGGTGGCCCTGGCATACATACTCTCTGTCTGTTTCTCTCTCTGGTATCTCTGCTTGGAAATGAACAAATAAAATTTAAAAAAAAGCGCTCACTACTATGAAATAAAAGGTAATTAAAGTGTTATTCATTCCTGTTACAAATGATAATTGTTTCAAATTCTGTAGTAAAGAAGTATTGCATAACATACAGCATATAGCATTTATTTATTTACTTTTGACTTTTTGAGACAGGGTCTCATTATGTAGCCAAGGCTGGCTTTATCTTGCTATCTAGCCCAGGCTATACTCAAACTCACAATCTAGCCTCTGCCTCCCAAGTGCTGAGATTACAGGCCTATACCACCACATCCATCCTAATTGCTTTTTTTAAAATTTAATAAGTGTGTTACTTTGTGACAGCTTCACATTTGGAGTTTATATCCTAAAATTTTTATCCTACAATTTTGGCACAGAAAATTATTAGAATCCACAGGAAAATAACAGGGAAACAATGGATAAAATTGACTTAAACACATAACGGAAGAAACACTGAGTCCTTTTTGGTGTCTGACTATGTGCAGTGATCACCTTACATCTCTTGGGTGCATTTAATTGGTAAAGCACTTTCTTTTGTCCTCACTGGCTTATACAGCAGACAGAGAACATACATGCTAGGCATACAGCAGATAGAGAGATGGAAATCAGATTACAGCACCCCCAGACCAGAGTGTGCTCTCCACAACCCACATAGTAAATCCAGTTGTGGCCTGAGTGGATTTTCACATGAGCCACATGTTGGGAATAGTTTTTATATTTTGTAAATAAAGTTGACAAGTGAGTCACACTCATTTGCTTGCTTATTCCATATCGCCCATGGTTGCTTTCCATGCTATGAACGCAAAGCTGAGCCTTTGTGATAGACCCTGTTGGCCCACAAAGTCAAAACCGGTTCATTTCTTGGTGTTGTGAGTCAGTTCGTTCCTGCCCTCAACCCACAGGGTAGTGATGAGCAGAACCCAGATTCTTTCCTATAGCCAATCCAGTGTTCTTTCCATTCAAATTCTGCCTCTCCTTCAGCTGTTTCAGCATGTGGTTCATCCCAGCCATATGTCTGAAGGATGAGAGTTTATGGAGCATGAATCTAGAAGGAAAAGGGAAGGAGGCATTGAGGATGGGGCCAGATACTGCCAGTGAAGGAAACAGGAAATACAGCTCACTGGCTTCTTCCTTTCATGGGTTATGGATGGAGCCCAGTGTGGACTATTTGTAAAGTCTCCTTCAATTCCTGATTTAGACAATTGATTTTGAGACTTTTGTGGTGTTATTTGGATTATATTTGGTTGATGTTGAAATGAGATGTTAAGATGGAATGAATGCACTTTACACATGAATCTTCTTGAGAGCAGACTGTACTGGGGTGAATAGTGTTGCCACCAAAATGTATGCCCACCTGGAATTTCAAAAACAATCTTATTTGGAAACGTGTTCCTTGTAGAATAATCTAATATTGGGTCATCCTTGATTAATTGATTGGGTCCTCCTCCAATGGATAGTGAGCTTATAAGAGGAGGCAAATTTGGACACAGACACCGAAAGGGCATCACCACATGATCACAGAGACACATGGGAAGGGGGTGACTGTGTGATGACATGCAGAAACTGGAGGAACACATGTACAGCTATCACATGCTAAGGATTCCTAATAGCCTTCAGACTCGAGGAGAGAAGCAGAAAATGGGTTTTCCCTCAGCTCCTCCAGTTGGCACCGATCAACCTCTATTGCACTCCTAGCATTGAGCACTGTGAGTGACAATCTTGTTTTAAGGCACACAGTTTTAGGTACTTTATGGTAGCAGCCCCAGGAAACTACTATAGATGACCGGACACCTGAACATGGTCTACAGAAAAGAACTAAGATGAAGGGGAAAGGAGAAAGTAGAGAAATGTCAAGCCCCATCAAAACTTTCTGTTTAAATATAAACTCAGGATAACTCCAGAAGACTCTGAAGGAAAATAAAACAACAACAGAAACCCAGGGGTTTTGATTACTAAATCTGATTAGGTTTCCCAAACACACACTGCCAAGGTTAGCAGAACTGGTTTATGCTTGAGCTATCTCTTCCAATAGCTCTGTTTGCAAACCCATCCATGGATTCCAGGCTTACCTGGCCACCTACAGGAGGGAAAGTATCTCAAGTACAATTACCATAAGGTCATTTCCACCTTGCTTCTTTTCTGAAGGAATCTTGAATTTCCACAGAAAGCCTGATTTTAGGACATATTATATAAACTACTCAGTGGCAATAAACTGTATACTTTCTCTCTCTCTCCCTCTCTCTCTCTGTGTGTGTGTGTGTATGTGCACACACATGGGTGTTTGTATTTGTATGTGTGTAGATACAGCTATAGTGCAAGTGCAAGTGTAGGTGTGTGGGTGGAGGCCATAATCAATAGAGTGCCCTCTTCAATTATTCACCACCTTATTTTTTGAAGAAAGGTCTCATACTAAACCAGGAGCTCACCAACTGGCAAGACTAGCCAGCAATCCAGATCTAGTGATCCTTGTCTCTGCCTCCGCACAGCTAGGGTTACAGGGCAAGCCACAACACATGGCATTTTGCATGGGTGCTAGGGGTCCCAACTCAAGTCCTCACACCTCCCCCACGGAGGCGTCTCTCCAGCCCCTGGACAATGCATGTACTCTACGGATCATCTCAGTCACTCCAGGAACCTCTCAATGGCTAAGCTTGCGTGTCTCACATTACTTGACATGAGCCATACTACAAACAAACTCATCTCATACTTTCAACCTGACAGGGTTGGAAGCTGAAACCACAGGCAAGACACGACCCTTCGAAAGCTTTCAACTGCAAGGACATGATGGTAAAGGACTCTGTAGAGACAATGTGATGGTGCCCACATGTGGTGCATGCTGTGTCTCCTAAATAATGGATCACAAAGAAAGAAAAATTTAAGTTGGTTACTTTCCAGCCCTTCTTCTACCAGTCATGGAAAATACACGTATGCATGGGTACCACAAGCAATTCTAGCATTTCAGCAGCAAAAATTCTTAAGTAGATTCATTCATGAGAGACTTATCTGATACAGAATTATTTTATTATCATGCTATATCACAATATACTATGGATTATTTTAACTGAAAGAATTTTTTCTTTTGTTTCATTTTCTATGACAGGGTGTTACTATGTTGCCCAGGCTGGCCTCAAACTCATCCTTTGCCTCAGCCTCCCAAATGTTAGAATTATAGGTAGAGCCCACCATGCCTGGCTAAATGCTTATTTCTAAACTAGATTTTAAATAAACTCTGACACAGTATTACTTTTCTATGAAGTTCCATTCTAATATAGCACAAGAAGCTTCACTGTTTCCTCTTACCCTCTGCTCCTTATTCCCCCCTCAAGGTCGTCAGGAGACATGTATTGTCAATGATCAGTGAGAACAGGAGGCAAATGCCAGCTTGACATCCCACAATGAAAGAGCGATTTGCTAGCTGGGACATCAGCTCTCCTCTCCTAAACTACCACATAATTCCCAAGAAGGGCACACTCCCAGCACAAACAAATCCCACAGCTCTTTCTGAGAAGTCTGCAGCACATTAGTGAAAATATTTCCTGAGCCTGGGAATTCTTAAAAAAAAACTGGTCACTATAAAGCCAACATGTCTATTTCTCCCCCGAAAACATTAACCGGGTCCCTCAGCTTCAAGAGAAAACTCCTTTTGCAGAGTGTCCAAAATGAGCAACCCTAGTAACTGCCTGAATTGTGAATCCTTGCACACCAAGTAGCTTTACCTCATTTCCTATAGAAATGTTCCTGCAGAAATAAGAGCACAGAGCTAATTAGATTCACCACATTCCTTCCCAATCTCTTAAACTACTGACATGGAACTCAATGGTTTTGGCATCAGATCAAAACATTCAGCAATTCTTTGTGTTCCAAGATATTCAGTGACACAGTGGAGAAGTGTGTACTGGCAGATGGAGGCAATGATCCCAAGCACTTTACCTTATTCTGCTCACACACATATTGTATCCTCAGGGTGTCCATTGCTCTGATCATGGCTTGCATGGCAGTGAAGATGTTTTGGTAAACCAGTTTTGTGAACCCCTTTCTGTCTTCATCACTGTAGCCAGACCCGTGGATTATTCTCATTTGCTTGATAAAGGTGCTTTTCCCACTTTCACCTGTTCCTATAAGAAAAGAATACAAATGAAGAGCAGTTACAGTCTCCAGTCTGTTAGCCTTAATCCTTATCACAGTGAACAGATTGGGGGTGGGGTGGGGATGGACTTGGAAATGCCTCCCACCTTCCTTGCCCTGAGTCTTAGGAACCACAGTCACCTGTGGCCAAATGTCCTGAGTAAATACTCAGGCTCTACTGCTGCTCACATTGACACTGGTGGTGATGGGCACGGACCTGATCCTTGACCAATGGAACTCCCTCCCATTGTGCTAAGTGGCTACATGATGGCTGTTTTCCATGTTCTAATCTGTAGCTCAGGAGAGCCTTAAAGCTCAAGACACCTGCCCATGGTACCAGGGAACATATTAAAACATATTATATTAATATGTACCATTGCCTACAAAAGTGCAGAGACACCAAGACAAGCATACAGAAAATACACCACCAAACTTCCACATTTCTACCAGATGGAGGTTCTGCCCAAAGACACAGGTAAAGTTGGAGTAAAAAATATAAAGATTTATACAGTGAAATTCAGTTATTTTCTAATTCGTTTTGAGATAAATATAATCATATGAGATCTCATTACCATGGTATGTTCTATTCAGAATTTGTTTCTGAATCTAAGTATTGCTTTAAGAATTATATTAACAGTTTATAAAGTTTCTACAAATTGAGATGGAGATACCTTCTCAAAACTAAAATGACTCCATCAAAACCCTTTAAGATGCATTTAATTAATTATGAGCACTTTCTACCCATCCACTTCTCATTGCCTCAATAAAACACTCAGACTGTGCAATTATCATCAGATACTTTGTTGACGCTTAGTCATATGAATACCATAGTTGTACACATATTTTTGATATTTTCCAAAGTAGAAGGATGAAACAAGTAATAGTTATTAAATTGAATATAATGTGTAATTAAGCTTATGGAATTTGGCCCTGAAAAAGCTTCAGGGAAAAGCCTGTTGCAAAGGCCTGTTGCAAAGGACTGAGATGAAACTATTAGTATTTGACAAGATCCTTCCTTGTAAAAACAAATATTCCTTCAAGTTGGCTTTGTCAAAATACAAACCCGCTCCCTACCAGACCTCAGTGGCGTCTCCTCCATGGGAGAGCAAAGCCTGGTGGCCTGGCGGCCTGACCCCTCCTGCCTTCAGCAGTCTTTCCTTACAACAGTTTTCCTCCACTCTCCTCTCTGCAGACACATGGGTACTCCCTCAGCTTTGCTCTTCCTTGGGCCCTTTGCACATGTCCTCTTGAATCCTCACCCCTCCTGCTGCTGGCCTTTTCTCTTGGCCTTGCCTGGACTTCCTGACCAGGTCAAGGTCCAGTGCACACGCTGCCAGGAACTTCTCTTTGTAGTCTTTGTCTTAGCTGCCCTCTGCAAGAGACTGTGGTTTTCTCTTTTATTTTGTGTCTCCCTACCAAGAGAGACAGGGGCCATGTTTGTTTTGACTTAGTTGGCTATGTGCTTAGTATGAAACATGATACTTGTCACATGCTTAAAAAGTGCTGCTTAAATTTTTTAATTACAGTAACATACACCAAGTAAACTTATCTCTTACCTAGTTTTAAATGTACTGTTTAGTCATGTTAAGTGCATGCACAGTGTTGTGCAATTACTCTTTAGAATTCTTCATCCTAAAAGCTGAAACTCCACCCCCAGCCCCTGGCAACCACTCTCTACCTTCTGCTTCTGTAAAACTCTTGATACTAATGTAAGCCAGGTTATATAACCTTTCTCCTTTTGTATCTGCTTATTTCAGTTAGCATGACATCCTTAAGGTTCAACCATGTTGCAGCGTATGTCAGAATTCCCTTTCTTTTAAGGCTGAAAAAGCAGTCCAGAATTTTCAAAATACAAGGTAACTACATGCATCATCCATCTCATGAAAAAATAGGACATGCCAAAATTCTCTCTCAGGCTCCTGTATTCCATGTGGGTCCAGATGACTTCAACCACAGAAATGGCCTAGAAGGATCCTCGTTCTGATCCTCTCTGATCCCTCTGGGTGGTAAGTGGGGCCTGATCAAGGCAAATCCTAAAGTAGTCCTCTGCTGCTCACTCTATCCAATCATCTCCTGCAGTCCTCAGAGCTACACTGAGAAGCAGTGCTGCTACCTTCGACATGCATGTGACAAGCCTGGGCTTCAGACTGGTTATGCAATCTGCAAGCTCACAAGGTTAGCAGAGAACAACTTGGGATTTACCCACTTGGACTCCAGTGATAGACTGTATTGTTGGATAAGAAAGCCTGGGTAATGAACAAAAGGGACCTAGTAATACTGAGTCAGTGGGGACAGAGCTGAAGTTCAGCCACACACTGAATGCTAAACCCTGGCAGCTTTCATGAGCCATTATTATAGCAAAATGAGCGTGAGCTTGCTGTCCTCCCCCTTACTCACTGTTACATTCTGCAGGCTGCCACAGATTGCCAGTCACATAGCATGAGGTGAGAAACTACCAGAGCTTTGAAGTTCAGTGAGGCAAAGAAATAATTGCTTTAACTGTGATAAGGAAGTTAGGAAAAAGATGAGGCCGGATAATACCTGGGGAGGACTATCTGAACTTCTCCGGAACCCATTGTAAATTGCTAGGTGTACGCGTCCACTTCCTTGTGCTTATTAATTTACATGCCTAATGTCATGTACACATCTCTGTGCCCTATTGTAAAATCCCTTTGTAACCAGGAATCGGGGCCAATGCTTCATTTATGCTTGGCCCATCAGTGTAAATTCCTGAATTCATAATAACAATAAATGAAACTCCACTCTCCTCTTGCTGTTAAGGCTTTGTCTGGTTGTCACTCACGGGGAATTTCTACACCACCATCACCTAGGCTGGGGTGGGCTTTTCGGTGATTCAACTGCCTTTGAATCTTCCATTGCTCCTGTAAGCAACCCCTCACCCTGCTCAGTAAATAGCCCCAATCAACTCATTGGTTCACCCAAACTGGTTTTAGTGTAATTGTCCTTCGGTCTGTCATCTGAACCCTCTCTGGGGAAGAGGTGTGTTTGCATCTCCCCAGGAGAAGTTTCCCAGGACACCCTTGAAGTCATGATCTCACTGCAGCTGTTGTTACCTGCACAATACTGAGCCCATCAAACACAGGAGGAAGGCTCGGAAACTCCCTGTGGAGTTATTGACAATTAATGGTTGCTGAGGGAGTGGGAGACATTTTTTGGGGTGGTATATAACCACTGGTAGGATCCATGTATGCTCTACATAACCCCCTACCATGCTCATGCAAGGTGAGCTAGTTAAACTTAGTGGGTCACTCACATGCACACTTGTACACATACCTACAAGAAATAAAAGGGACATCGATGTAGAAGAGGGTCTAGTTGGGAAGAAAGGGTTAAGTGGAAGAGGAGCAGAGAGGGATATCCAGAGAATGTAATGGGAGGGGATTATGATCAAAAATACTCTATGGACATGCATAAAAATTGTCAATAAAAATAAAAATGTTGAGTAAGAAATGTGAAGCACAATAAGATAGGCTAACTGCTAAGAAGAGCGAGTGAAGACACCCACCAGGGAAGGCCAAGGTCAAGAAAACAAAAAGCCATTTAAGGAGGTCATCCTGATCCTGTTCTCATTCAAGCTTCCACACAACCTAGTTAGTGTTGTCTTTTTTTCCAAAAGAGAAGTTGAGAATTAGAAGGATTAAACGGGTCATTTGAGTTTTCTTAGCTTGTTAGTGTTCGGCCTGGGTCTGAATTCAGGTTTATGTTGTCACACACTATTCCCAAGATGGTTTAAACAGCATCCTTTCCAACCTGTTCTGAGATTGCAACACCAGTGATTTTCTCTTTTAGCCTGT
>PVHP010037983.1:0-17105 GCA_004024765.1 Zapus hudsonius | reverse complement strand
TTCTCTCTCTCTCCTTCTCTCTCTCTTCTTCTCTCTCTCTTCTCTCTCTCCTCTCTCTCCTCTCTCTCTCTCTCTCTCTATCTATCTATCTATCTATCTCTCTCTCTCGCTCTGGTTATTACTAAACAACTCCCGAGGCCAAATGTATATCCCCTAAAGATACCCAGTGGTACTATGATGCCAATTTTTGGCCCTGGCCCCCCCCAAAAAATGTATTGTATCTGAGATCTCCTTAGATATAAGGACAATATGTGAAAATCTTAAAGTATCCCTTTGCCAACAAACTTTTTTTTTTTAGATTTTTTTAAAATCATACAGGCTTTTAAAATATTTTATTTATTCATTTTCAAGCAGAGAGAGAGAGAGAGAGTACCAGGGCCACCACCTTGTGGGTCTGGCTTATGTGGGTCCTGGGGAATTGAACCCAGGGCCTTTGGCACTGGAGGCAAGTGCCTTAACCGCTGAGCCATCTCTCCAGCCCACCAACAAACTTCTTAATTCATCCTTCTGCCCTCACTGGCTGTGCAGACCCGGCCTCTAGTCCTTTCTCTATTCCCCAGCAGCCAATGACTGCCCTGAGGCTGACTCCATCAGAGCTTGTGCCGCAAGGAGATCAGACTGACTCAGCATGCTACTCTGAGAGCATCTGGGGTGCTCCTTTTCCATATCACCACTCTGCCAGTTCCACTTCTACAGTCCTGTCAAATGGTACCATCACCCCAGCTTGAGGCTCACAAATCTCTCGCAGTCTTCACCATCAAACACCCATGGGACCAGAATTGGGCATATGGAATGAAGGCTGTGGCAACCCAGTACTTCACCAAGTATCACTGCGGGGTAAGATCAGATCTTCAGATCCATCCAATCTGCCCCTAAAACTATCCAGAATGCCCACTTGCAGACTGTCCTAGATATCAAACAAGCTCACAAGCAGCTCCAAGCTAATCTAAGAGAGTTCTTTCTCTTCTCTACTCCAAGGACATCTATTCTTAATTCCTCGCTCTCCTGCTGGAACCAGCTTGATCTGATCAACCATACAGCTTGTTTCCTGTGGGCTTCACTGGAGCAGTCCCATTATTTAATGTCACACCCACTACAGATACTTCCTGCCTAACAAACCCTCTCTCCAGGACTCCAACTCCCCTGTCTCCCTCGCGTCACCTTGGCTATTAGCATAAAGACATTTCTCAGTGCAGGGCAGGCACCTTTAAAAACAATTCCCTTACAGAAAACACAAAAAAATTTCTATTTTGTATAGCTCAGCTTAGCAGCTTTAATAGATGTCACTGGACTGACTGCAGGGTTAGGACATAGCTTACTCTCGTATGAAAAGCTCTCTATGGAGCTAAGTGTGGCGTTCTCAGGCTCCAGTCCTTACGATTACTACAAGAACAGCTCACTTCCTTAGCATCTGTTGTCCTGAAAAACTGACAGCTGACAAAGTTGGAACTTGCCTTTTTTTAAATAAAGAGTGCTGTTACCAGGCTGGAGAGATGGCTCAGCGGTTAAGGCACTTGCCTCCAGTGCCTAAGGCCCCCAGTTCAATTCCCCAGTACCCACATAAGCCAGACCCACAAGGTGGTGGTCCTGGTGTTCTCTCTCTCTCTCTCTCTCTCTCTCTCTCTCTCTCTCTCTCTCTCTCTCTGCTTGAAAAATGAATAAATAAAATACTTTTTTAAAAAAGAGTGCTGTTACCAACTTACCCACCAAAAATTTAATTAGCTTGTATTGACTTCTCCCTCCTTAGTATCTTACCAATCTGTCACCATGTGTGAGCCTGACTGTATCCCCCCCACTCTGGTCATGAGAAGGCCACCCCATTCCAGCTCCCCCTGCCTCGGGGACATTTGTAATGCACGTGACTCCACACCAGCACTGACCTCATTCACAGCTCTCTTCACACATTTCTGACTGGTTTGCACTTTCCGGCACTTCTGCCACTGCAGGACTAATATTTTCAAACTGAGAACTATTTTCTCTCCTAAAACCACCCTCCTTCCTTTCTCCATTTCCATTGCTAACACAGATTTATCTCAATTCAACACAGTTCCTGGTTTTTACTTTGAAATGCTTCTTCCAGAAGTGGTTGAACAAAACAAACTCAGTCCTGGTCCTTTGAGGCTTATAGTTTATTGCAGCCTAGTTCCTTTTCTTTCTTTCCTTTCCATGTTGTGTCCAGGCCACTTTGCTCCCCAGGATCAACCAGAGGCTTGGGATGTGCTAAGGCCTGGAGAGAAGAAGAAAGCAGCTGATGGGAGGAAAGTTATTTCTTTTGTCTACAGACTAGAGGGGAAGCTCCATGTTAGCAGGAGAAACTGGCACAAACAGAGATCTCACCTCCTGGCCAATGTTAGGAGGACGACAGCAGAAACAAGGCAAGGAGAAGCTGGCTAGGACACCCATAAGCCCATTCACAATATTGATTCTTCTAGTTGAAAGAACATGGGATGTCTTTCCATTTCCTAGTGTCTCCTGCGATTTCTCTCTTGAGTGCTTTATAGTTCTCACTATAGAGATCCTTCACTTCCTTGGTTAGGTTTATTCCAAGGAACTTTTTTTATTGTGGGGGGGGCGGGCCAATTGTAAATGAGAGTGTTTCCCTGATTTTATTCTCTGCATGCTTGTTGCTAGTGTACAGGAAGGCTACTGACTTGTGTGTGTTAATTTTGTCTCCTGCTATGTTGCTAAATGTGTTTATTAGCTCTAACAGTTTGCTGGTAGAGTCTTTAGGATTCCTTATGTATAGAATCATATCATGTTGGTATTGCTTAAGGAGGGCACGGAGGACAAAGGGTTAAGAGGGTGTTGAATGAGGTCAGAAACCCCGGTGGCTAACCCCGGTAGGCATTTCCCTATCTCCACCCTCAACTCTGAGACTCCCAACCCCCAAAAGCATGCCACACAGACCCAGGTTCGCCACCCAGCTGTGCCTAGAAGGTGGCAGTTTCTTTACCCCCACCATCTGATACGAGACCAAGCTCACATCCACATGCAAAGCAGGTATTCACAGGTTGCTGATTTCCGCCAATCTCCGTTGTCCATTTTTCCCTCCCTCCTCCTCAATTTCTATTTAACCCACGATGCTGCTACAATAAAGTCTGATTGGGATTTCTTATCATGGGACTTCTTGCCATGGATGCTTTTCCGGTCTTTGCCCGTGACTGCCCCGTAACACATGGGGAACCGTGTTTCCCCTAGGAAGCCATGCTTCCAGAGCTGAACACACACAGAGCTGTGGCACTTCCGCGGGCTCTTGGGCCCACAGACATGCCTCCATGGGTGCCCGGTTTCAGGTCCCCCGCCACCTAGGACGACGACCCACCGCAACCATTGGACCCGCCACCATTCTGAGCATGCCAGCTCTCCTCGCCCGGTCACCTCCGTGGGCTCGGAGCTGCCCACAGAGCTGTGACACGGAGCGGTCCCAGAGTGGTCCTTGGTACATCTCCGGTGCTAGCCGGCTGGACATGCCTCCACCAGCTGCCCGGGATCGGCGCCCCAAGCGCCTCTTCCCAGCACCCCTGGGCGCACTCTCCCACAGGCGGCCGGGGAACAGAAGCAGCCCTAAAAAACTCCAGCCGGACCGGACCTGTTTCTTTTTCTTTTTTTATTAAAACAACAATATCATCTGCAAATAATGATAATTTGATCTCTTCCTTTCCAATTTGCACCCCTTTTATTTGTGTCTGTTGCCTTATTGCTAGAGCTAAGACACCCAGTACTATATTAAATAAAAGGGCCTTGTCTTATTCCTGATTTTAGTGGAAATGCTTCAAGTTTTTCCTCATTTTGCATAATGTTGGCTATTGGTTTGTCATAAATGGCCTTTATTATGTTGAGATATATTCCTTCTATTCCAGGTTTCTTTAGGACTTTTACCATAAAGGAATGTTGGATTTTGTCAAATGCCTTTTCTGCATCTATTGAGATGATCATGTGATTTTTGTCCTTCAGTCTATTTATTTAGTGTATTACATTTATCAATTTTCATATGTTGAACCATCCCTGCATCTCTGGGATAAAACCTAGCTGGTTGGAGCGAATGATCTTTCTGATGTATTCTTGTACTCTGTGAGTATTTTGTTGAGAATTTTTGCATCTATGTTCATGAGGGAGATTGGTCTGTAATTTTCTTTTTATGTTCAGTCTGTCTGGTTTTGGTATCAGGGTAATGCTGGCTTCATTGAAAGAGTTTGGTAGTATTCTTTTCTATTTTATGGAAAAGTTTGAGAAACATTGGTGTTAGTTCTTTAGTGAATATCTGGTAGAATTCACCAGTAAATCCATCTGGGCCTGGACTTTTTTAGTTGGGAGAATTTTTAACTGCTTTGATCTTGGTGCTCGTTATAGGTCTATTTAAATGGTTTGTCTCATCTTGATTTAATTTTTGTAGGTCACGTATATCTAGGAAATCATCCATTTCTTTCAGATTTTCAATTTTAGTGGAGTACATGTTCTTAGAGCATGTCCTTATGATTTTTTAAATTTCATTGATATCTGTTGTAATAGTGCCTTTTTCATCTCTAATATTAATTTGTGTCTCTTTTCTCTTTCTTTTGGTCAGTTTTGGTGTTTATTAATCTTATTTATCCTTTCATAGAATCAACTGTTTCATTGATTCTTTATATTTTTATTTGGTTTCTATTTCATTAATTTCTGCCCTAATTTTTCTTATTTCTTCCCATCTACTGATTTTTGGTTTACCTTATTCTTTTTCTAAGGAGTTAAGGTGAAGCATTAAATTGTTTACTTGTAACCTTTATAATTTCTTAATATTGGCAATTAAAGCTATAAATTTTTCTCTTGTGTCCTATAAGCTTTGGTAATGTTGTGCTTTCATTATCATTTGGTTCTATGAATTTTATTTCCTTCTTGATTTTATTCAATGACCCATTCATCATTCAGGAGTGTACTATTTAGTTTCCATGAGTTTGTGTATGTTCTATAGTTATTCTTGCTGTTGACTTGTACTTAAATCCCATTGTGATCAGATAGAGTACAAGAAATTATTTCAATTTTTTTCTGAATTTGTTAAGATTTGCTTTATGTCCTAATATATGGTCTATTTTAGAGAATGTTCCACGTGCTGCTGAAAAGAATGTGTATTCTGTAGTATTTGGATGAAATATTCTGTAGGTGTCTGTTAGGTCCATTTGTTCTACAATGTCATTTAATCCAGATGTTTCTCTGTTTATTTTTTGCCAGTTGGCCAATTGGTGAGAGTGGGGTGTTGAAGTCTCTGCTATAATTGTGCTTGGTGTTTCTATGTCCTTAATTCTTGTAGTGTTTAATGAAACTGAATGCACCCATGTTTTGTGCATATCTTTCCTAACTAATGTTGGTTTGAAGTCTATCCTGTCTGAAATTAGGATAGCAACATCTGCTTGTTTCCTAGGCCCATTTGTTTGAAATGTCATTTTCCATCCTTTCACCCCAGGAAGTGTCTGTCTTTTATGGAGAGGTATGTTTGTTGGAGGCAGCCCTCAGAAGGATCCTGCTTTTTTTTTTTTTTTCACTAAATAGAAACTTTGTAGGAACAAACATGTGTTGTTACCACCGTTTCCTCCTCCCTGCCCCCTTTCCACTGAGGGACCTCTTCAGTGGGATGCTGGTATGCACCATGGGCTTGTGGGCTGTGAGTTATGTGAGCAGCAATCATTGTGGGGGGGGGCAGTGGCTCTGGATATTCCCACCCACCTTGGCTCTTACAACCTTTCCATCTCCTCTTCTGCGAAATTCCCTGGGCCATATGGGTGTGTTTTAAGTCTACTATAGTGTTGAGCTCTTAGCAGCTTCTGGATTTCTGCTTTGGTACATTTTGAGTATCCTCAGTATAGGTCTCCATCACCCTGGTGCAGGTTATCAGGCTCCCTGTGGAAGCAGCACTCTTGCTCACCTCACCAATTCCTCTGTAATTTCTTCTGGGCCCTAGCTGATATGCAAGGGGTGATTCATCTCCTGTCAGGGAGTCAGCTATCAGTTCTGGTCTTGTTGGTAGAATTCGGTTGTCCTCAGTTCTCACTGCCTTTCAAAAAATAAAAACAGATTCTCCCATGGGGAGTGAGATCAGCATAGGTTAAATGGGTTAAGCATTGTAAATTTGGTGAGGTCAGCCTGGGCTACATGGTGAGTACCAGATAGCCAGAACTACATAGCAAGACTAAAAAACAAACAAACAAAAAAAAAGCTGACCAAGGACATCATTCATCCCAATCCACTATGGTCTGCTTTTCCTATGTTTGTTATTTATTAAAATCTTGGAATTCAATGCTTCACCCACATTTCCATGTGGCTCCCTTCATGCCCAAATATCAAGAAAGATACTGTTTGTTATATAAGCTTGTTAGGCTGCAAAAGCCCAACACTGTCTTCTCTCTACATAGGGAAACACATGCTTATATGTTAAAAACAGCTTGGACAACTTAACACCAATCAAATTAACAGATAGTACAAGTAAAAAAATAGTTTAGAAAGGCTGTTAATAATTATATCTATCATCTGTGACACAATACTATTCTTTTAGGTTTCTAGGAAATGCGTTTCGGATTTCTTGGCACTCATGCTCCCTACACTCACCACGAAAGCACAGGCTGTCTTTCTCTTTCTCCTTTCCTCCCCACTTCTCCCCACAGCGTCTCCTATCTGTACACCCACTGGAATGCATCACATGCTGAGGAAATCCCTGTCCCTGCACACTGGCTGCTTCCCTAACTCTTCCACTGTGAAGTGCTTCTTGGGTCACACGACTGTCTGTTGTTTGCCCTGCCTGGACCTTGAACTTATTCAGGCCCAGCCAAGAGGTGAGGACCAGCTTCTCTAGGCTGTCCGCCACCCAGTGGTCCACAGGCCTTCTCTGCTAGTGAAGCACGTCTTAACACGCCTCTCACCTTTGCCTGGGACAGACAAGGGCAAGCAGCCTGGAGCAGACGTTCCAAGCCCGCAGCTGAACCTGCGCTCCTACAAAGGCCACCGTTTCTCTAGGACAAGGCCAGCGCTATCGTGCCTTGGGCTTCTTGGGAGGGAGGGCAATCCAGTCAGCAGCTTTCCTCTTTGCTTTGCCTTTGTGGGTCAGCTAGTCTAGTAGGAAACTCTACACTGTTCTCTCTCATCATTCCCCTGTGGGAAGCCAACCTGGAGGGGCCTGATAGGGCTCGTGGAGGGAACAGACTGCTCAGGGCTGGGGATAGGGGAGAAGAGGTTCTGATTGAGGGGAGATGAGAAGCCCCGGGTTTCAATATTTCCTTTGAGAAGATAGCCATCACGGGGTGTGGTGGCCCACAACTTTAATCACAGCACTCAGGAGGCAGAGGTAGTAGGATCACTGCGAGCTCAGGGTCAGCCTGGGACTCCAGAAGTGAGTTCCAGGTAAGCCTGGATTAAAGCAAAACCTCACCTCAAAAAAGGGGGGGGGAAGTGGACTGAGCTGGAGAGATGACTCGGAGCTTAAAGGCACTTGCTTGCAAAGCCTGATAGTCTGGTTTGATTTCCCAATACTGATAAAATCAGAAGCACAAAGTGGCTCACACATCTGGAATCCATTGCCGTGACAAGAGGCCCTGGCCTGCCCATTCTCTCTCTGCTTCAAATGAATAAAAATTTTAAAGTGGATTATTTAAATTATTGAAACCAATGTCCGGATTAACTTCTGTGACTCCAAGAGCATGTTGCTTTCCCCCTTTCTTGGGTGTCTGCTCCCAGGGTGCCCTTCCCATTTCTCTCTTGACTTTCTTTCCCTTGCAGCCTCTTCAACCATCTCCCCCAGTGGCTTCTTGGTCTAATCTTAGCAGTACTTTCCTGAGCTTCACACAGAGATCCCTGGTGAGTAAAACCTAGAAAACAGCTTGGGAGGAGCCCTCATATGTGGATCCCACCCACAGTCCTGACGGCCAGACACCTCAGGTTGCTGCCATTTGCCCAAGTTCCTGCAATATTCTTTTTCAGGTAGTGTTTCACTCTAGCACAGGCTCACCTGGAACTCATACTGTAGTTCCAGGCTATCCTCCAACTCACAGCAATCCTTCTACCTCTGCCTCCCAGTGCTGGGATTAAAGGCATGCGCCACCACACTTAACTCTAGAATACTTTTTTAAAAGTTGAAAAATGTCTCCACAGGCTCTTGTGTCTGAATACTTGGTCCACAGCTGGTGGCCAGTTTGGAAAGGCTGTGGAACCTTTAGGAGTTTGGGCTTAGATGGAGGAAGTGGGTTGCTAGGGGTTGAGCCTTGAAGGTTACAGCGCACCCAGTGTCCAGCGGAACTTTCTGCGTCCTGGTCGGCCCGGAAGTGCAGAGCCTCAAGAGCTTGTTCCAACTGCCATGAACTTCACCATGCTCCCCTGCCCAAGCATGAGCCAAGAAAAACAAAACAAAAACCCTACTTCCCTTGGGAGGAGTAGTTATCCTCTTAATGAGCTAAGTACTTGACCTAAAGAAACCCCTCCTTTGGGCAGTTTGCTCCCAGGCCTCACCAGGACCCTGCCCACTTTTCTGATTTCTAACTCAAAAAAGTATAACTCCTCCTTTCTTTCCCTTCTTTGGATGCTGGCCAAAATCATAAACAGCCTCATTTGCCTTAAAGAAATTAAATTTTGCCTGGTGTGGTGGCACATGCCTTTAATCCCAGCATTTGGGAGGCAGAGTAGGAAGATCACTGTGAGTTTGAGGTCAGCCTGAGACTAGACAGTGAACTTCATAGTAGCCTGGACTAGGGTGAGACCTCAGAAATCCAAATGTGTGTGGGTGTGTGTACTTATTTATTTGTAAGCAGAGAGAAATAGAAAAGATGGAGAGAATGGGCAGGCCAAGGCCTTCAGCCACTGCAAACAGATTCTAGATGCATCTGGCTTTATGTGGGTGCTGGGGAACTGAATTTGGGTTGTTAGGGCTTTTCAGATAAGCACCTTAACAGCTGAGCCATCTCTTCAGCTCAAAATTAAATTTCATTTAAGAAAATCCTGCCTCTCTGAAGTTGCCTTCGTTGGTTATTTCGTCACAGGTATATGAAGGTCCCTTGAGGCACACTAGTTGTAGAATATTTAAATGTTTACCTTACACAGGAAAGCAATATAATTGGGCTATCTGGGATGCCACCTGAAGTCTAAATATGAGGCTCTCTGTGAATATGGGGCGGGCCCCAGCTCTCCTTTGCCCCTAGGAGAACTTGTTTTCACATCGTCCTCTGCACTTGGTTCTCAACCAGATACTGGCCCACAGCAGCAAGGCTGAGTATTTGATCTGGAGCCAACCCTTCCATGCTCAGCAGTCTGACCTCTAAGATCAAAGCCTCCCTCCCCCCACCTACCAACCCACCAGCTCCTTGTTTGGCTGCTTTTTGATTGTTTATTTGGTTGATTTTTTTATTTTTAAATATTTTTTATTTATTTGTAAGCAGAGAGAGAGAGAGAGAGAGAGAGAGAGAGAGAGAGAATGGGCACAGATGCATGTGCTACTGTTCATCTTCTGGCTTTGATTCCCTGTAGATACCAGGGAATCAAACTCAGGTCATAGGCTTTGCAGGCAAGCACCGTAACTGATAAGGCTTCCCCCCAGGCCTTTGTTTCCTGAGGTAAAATTCTTGCTCTAGCCCAGGCTGACCTGTAATTTACTCTGTAGTCTCAGGCTGGCCTCAAACTCACTGCGATCCTCCTGCCTCTGCCTCTCTAGTGCTGGGATTAAAGGTGTGCACCACCACCCAGGGCTAACACTTTTCTTTTTTAAAAAAATATTTTTTATTTATTTATCTGCAAGGAGAAAGGGAGGGAGGGAGGGAGGGAGGGAGGGAGGGAGAGAGAGAGAGAGAGAGAGAGAGAGAGAGAGAGAGAGAGAGAGAGAGAGAGAGAGCCCACCAGGGCCTTTTTTGCTGCAAATGAACTCTAGATGCATGTGCCACTTTGTGCATCTGGTTTTATGTGGACAGTAGGGAATGGATTAAACCCAGGCAGTCAGGCAGTCAAGCAAGCACTTTAACGCTGAGCCATCTCTCCAGCCCAAGAACATCACTTTTCAATGCAGAGGCAACAGAAGGTACAAAGATCCTGAGCACAGAGCTTGCAGGACCAAAAGAGTAATATGGCTGGGAGATGAGATGGTCAACCCGGACAAGGGCCTATGAGGAAGGTTTCCAGGCTGGGGCAGGAAGCTTTCACTAACTGATTCTAGTAGAACTTATGAAGGGTCAAGAGAGGAGATTGCTTGAGATGATCTAGTTTCCAAAACAGTTTCTCTTGACCTCATGTACAGTCTAAGATGATTCCAGAATGACCTAATTTTCTCTAATTTTAAAACAAAATCTGGAACAACTTTAAGACCCTCCATAAATGACTCTTTCACTCTACTCCACATCTACCCTTTCAAACTTGTTTCCTGAGTCCTTCCCCATATAAGAGCCCCTTTCCTTAGCTGAGCTCCTCTGGAGACCAGAAGCCTGCAGAAGCACCGAATCTGGAAGTCTCCTTCCAGCACAAAGCATCCGCTGATGTGCCAGAGTCACACCCCCCCCAGGACATCTTGTGTGTGTGCATGTACATGTAGTTTGCATGCATGTGTAAATAAGTATGTATTCATATATACATGGGCATGTAGGCTTGTACACATTTGTGTGTTTATGTGTGTGGAAGCCAGAGACTGACATCAGATGTCTCTCTGCCTTATTCTTTGAGACGGTCTTGTTAAATCTACAACTCGTTGATTTGTTAGATTAGCCAGTGACTCCAGGGATTCCCTGCTTCTGTCTCCCCAGTGCTGGGCTTACAGGCATGCATCGCAATCTCCCTTGGGTCCTAGGGATCTCAACTCGATCCTCAGGCTGGCACAGCAAACACTTCACCCACTCAGCCACCTCCCAGTCTGGTTTGGCTTCTTTCTTTTTTATCTCTGTCTTGCTTTCTAATTTGCACATTGATGCTTGCAGACCTTCTCCCCCAGTGGGGGTTTCAATCTCTGCCAGGAGGCCCGGAATGCCTGCTGTTGGAAGTTGCCACATGTTGTCGCACACGCTAAGAAGCAAGCTGTGGAAGCCAGCAGATTTCCCAGGGCCTGGGCCTCCCTGGCCTGATCCCAGGAGATGGGTTCCAGCTGCTTTTCTTCCCTAGACTTCCTTCTCTCCCCTCCCCCAACTTTCCGGTTAGGGCTCTCTCAGGGTTCCTCTCTCCAAGCCCCCAAGGCTTCCTGGAAAGGAACATCCAGGGTTGGCTTCCCAAATGGCAGGGGAGCTGCTACTCTCCAGGAGAGTCTGTGGATCTGTGGCCTCAACGTCCCAGAGTGCTGCAACCATCCACTACTTTCCTCTGACCAGGGAACCCATGCTTTCCTTGGTTCCCTTCCTCCCTTTCCCACACTAGTGACTCACCAGAGGCTGTGGACAGATTTCTTTTTATTTACTCTGGTTTACTGTCAAAGCCTGGGGGAAAAAATACTCCTCGGAAAGGGATAAGTGAAGGAGAGGGAGAAGTGGGAAGAGGGATGCGTAGAAAGTAGAGAAGTCTCTCCCCTCCTCCCTAGGTCTGGCTCTAACCCAGGCTAGCCTGGACCTCACTCTGTAGTCCCAGGCTGGCCTCGAACTCCTGGTGATCCTCCTTCCGCTGTCTCTGAAGTACTGGGATAAAAGGCATCCTCCTATAGCTGCCTTCCAAGGGCTAGGATTAAAGGTGTGTGCCACCACATCAGGCCCAAAAGTCATGGTTGAGGGATGGTAGGCCAACAGCTTAAAATCAATCTCTGCCCCTCTGCATGTTTAAAGCTGAGTATTTTCATCTCTTGGAGTCTGTTTCTTCATCTATAAAATGGGCAGTGTGTGTGTGTGTGTGTGTGTAGACATTCTTGTGCCATAGTGTATGGGTAGAGGTCAAAGGACAGGTCTTGCTTGAATCATAGTCTTTCTTGCTGTTTGTCAGAGTATTCCACGCTAGCTGGCCTGCAAACTCCGGGAATTCTCCTGTCTTTGCCTCCCATCTTGCCTGTGGGCACACTGGGATACAGAGGCTTGTGCTACTGCGTCTGGCTTTACAGTTCTGGGAATATGAACTCTGGTCATCAGTCTCGTACAAAGAAGCACCTTTAACCACTGAACTGTCCCCCCAGCCCAGAATGGGCACATTTATTTCTGCCCCTCAAAGCTGAGACATTTAATTTTCTTTGTGCTTCTGGGAATTGAATCTAGGGCTTTGTGAACAATAAGAAAACACTCAACCCTGAGTTACATGTTTAGCCTTTGGTTTTATGAGATAGTCTCAATATGTAGCATAGGCTGGCCTTGAACGAGATCTTCCTGCCTCAGCCTCCCATGTAAAGGGATTACAGATGTGTACCACCATGCCTGCTCTCAATGAGACTAATGCAGTCTCCTGATGTGCCCCAGAAAGTGCTTAATAAATGATAGCATTACCGTAATTAATATGAACCCAGAGCATTGGACTGGGAGCTGGGAGGAGCTAGATGAGACAAGAAAACTGTGGCTACAGAAGAGCTTCAGAAATCCATCAGTTTAATACTGTCCATCACTGCGCATCAGATTAGCTAGCTTTCAGGGGCTCTCGTATCTCTCATAATCCAGGATCTTTATGAGTGTACTAAATATGAAAGATGAGCCGATATCCTCTCCATTTCTCGAATGAAAGAACTGAGACCCAAGAGGCCATAAGATAATGAGTAGACAAGTACTGGTACCATTGCAACATTGCACAGGATTCTTTCTGAGGCTCTGTTGTCACACAGCTGATAAGCAATGCATGCTCGAAAGTCCTACCTCTTCAGTGTCCTGTCCTCTGATTCTCCCAGAAGACAAGAAAACCACGCAGCATGTGAAGAGAGGCTGCCCCAAATTTAGGCCTCAGGTTTGGGCCTGGTTATTGATGTGGGTCTGTCCTCAAGACTGCAGGGACTGGGGAAGATAGGAGTAAAGACTGACAGGCTAATTCTTTGTCCGAAGATTGCAACAATAGAGATAATAAATTTAAAATGAGAGGAAAACATAAATAACCTAAAAACAATGGAAATAAACAATGATAATATCTCTCCAGTGACTGTTCTTTTGAAGGCAAGTCAAGCTTAAAAACAAAGAGACTATTATTCTCCATAACATAAAGTCAGGGATTGAATTTTATGATCCAGTACAGCTAAAAAGTCTTTAAGGAAACATTTTATTTATTTGCAAGGAGAGAGAGAGAGAGAGAGAGAGAGAGAGAGAGAGAGAAATGGGTGAGCTAGGGCCTCTCATCACTGCAAACGAACTCCAGATGCATGCACCTCTTTGTGCATCTGGCTTTACATGGGTACTGGGGAATCAAACCTGGGTCATTAGGTATTGCATGCAAGTGCTTTAACCACTGAACAACCTCTCCAGCCTGAAGAGTCTTATTCTTCCTCTTAAGTCCTGGAAATGATGGCTTGGATTCCAACCAGTAAGGCCACTTAACTGGTTCTGGGTCCCAATCAGTGATTTTATAAATACGAACCAAGAGAAGCAACTGAACGTGGGCTACTTGCTGAAAATAAACATAAGACATGCACAGGAAGCTGCCTAGATTATGCAAGCAGCACATCTGGTCCTTTATTTTCTTTGGAAGGCTTCTGAGCAATACATTTTAAGAATTCTCAATCTGTTTTCCTAGTGACTCCTTCAGTCTTTGAGTAAAATTAAACCTGCTATTTCCTTTAGGATAGCTGGCTGCTTAGCTATCTTTCAAGCCCCTTCAACTCAGCATGTCCAAAAATAGAGAATAGAATTCATCATCTCCCCTAAGCAACACACTCTTCCTCCTGTATCCTTCATCTCATCCTATATAGCCAAGCCCCCAGAACCAAAAATCTGAGAGTCCTCCTTGGTTCTTTTCACTTATGTTACTCTTCTCATAGGTCACAATTTCTGCTGTGTGCATCTTAGGCTTTTCTTGGTTCTCAACATTTCCTTCTATCTTTATTCTCCTGGATTGCTGAGTAACAGCCATGAAGGCCCCAAGTTGCCACTGCTGAGTCCCAGGCTATCTGCCCCTTCAGATTTCCAGGATGCTCAGCAGCAACAAGCAGCTGCACCACTTCTCCTGCCCCTAGTGTTGAGGGTCCAGAGAAGAGCATATTGAGAACTTCTCAGGAGCACAGGCTGAGGAGGGAGGCTGTCTTGCTCATGGGCCTCTTCTCTGTTGTTAATGAATCTCTATCCCCACTACACTACAATTGTTCTTTGCTAGTGTGTGCTAAAATAAATATCAAATTTGTCATGTTACCCATTTCTAATTGTATAGTTCATATTGGAAGGCGACTATAGTTCCTGCTACTCATGAGCCCAGGAATTTGAATCCAGTCTAGGGAATAAAGTAAGACCACGTAAAAACAAACAAAAACCATCATTATACTCTCCCCCTCTGTACATTTGACCACCCAAGCCTGACAAAGTGAAGTAATAGTGTTTGTTCTTTTATGCCTGGCTTTTTTCACTTAGCATAATGTCTTCAGGGTTCATCTGTTCTGCAGCATAATTGAAAATGTGATTCCTTTTAAAGGCGGATAATGTTGTATGAATATGACACATGTGGTTGTCCATTCATCTTTCTACAGGCATTTGGGTTTCTAGTTTTTTTGGCTATCATAAATGATGCTGTTATGAACATTGGTTTATAAATACCAGTTTGAGCGCCACACTTTCATTCTTCAGGGGCACGTCCTCAGGAGTGGGATTGCTGAGCCACCTGATTCCATTACCCCTTAGCTTCTTTTCTTCTCAGCCACACTATAAACTTAAGAGACCAGGAGGGAGCCTTGACACAAATATTCATTGAATCATTGACCCCAGTGAAAAGGATTCTGTCGAAGACAGAAAATTAAGAAGATAAAGGATGGGGAGAATAGGAGGAAATCCAGTCTGGATCCTGCTAAATTTACAGAGCTTTGATTAAGATCTTAAATAGAGGGAAGGGCAGATGAAAGGCTCCACATAGAGGCTTGACCCTTCTCAGGTCTCACTCGTGGCCAAGCTCACATGCTGTGGAGGCGGAATGCCTGATTCAACTCCTGTGGCTCCATCCCATCCAGCTTTTGAGCCCTCCAGCATGCTGTGTAGTGAGAATCGTGCTCCTGTGAAGTTTACATAAGTTCACATGGACACACTACTTGGAATAATATTTAGCACGTGGTATGCACTTGATAAGTGCTAACACTGCTAACGATAGCTGAATTTAATTGGGCGTGGTGGTGTACACCTTTAATCCTTGCACTCTGCAAGCAGAGGTAGGGGGATGGCTGTGAGTTCAAGGCCAGTCTGGAACTACTGAGTTCCAGGTCAGCCTGAGCTAGAGTGAAACCCTACTTTGAAAAAACAAAAACCAACAACAAAATCACAATTGAATAAGATAGAGTATGAGTATGGAATATCTCAAGAAACTTTTAATGAGGCCAAGGGGGGGGTCCACATTCTTACACAGTCCATTAGGTTGGAAAACTAAATTGAGTTTTTAAAGCACTTATTTTGTTTTGGTCATTATTATAATGTTCTGTTATAGGTTATTTGCATTTCAGAACTATGAAAAAGCATGGAGATCTTCAATATTTTTTGCCCTAGATAATACATTTACCAAGCCTAGTTTCAAATCTATTTCTTCAAAGGTAAATGGGTCAAGTTTGAATAGAGTGACAGAACAACTCAGTTATGTCAGAAAGAGAACCTAGGATGTGGTGGTGGGGAAGGAAAAAAACACAAGAGCAATTACAAGAGCAGGCTCAAACTCTTACAAACCAGAAAGAATTGACAAAGCCAGGACTCCATTTTCCACAGGACTGTTATCCATGAGCCTTCCTGGGGACTCCTGTCTCCCTAATCCATATATATCCCAGCCTCAGGGGTATATGTATAGGACTCAAATACTCTGTGGGAGAGACAGATGGTAGCTACCTCCCCCTCCTCCTAAGGAATGATACTGCGCCATCTCCCTTGGGCACGACCACCTAGAATAAGGACCTCAGTTTGCAGCTTCCTTGGGAGCCTGGCGTCTCCAGGGTCATGATCTGAACAGTGAGGTTTTAACATGTTGCACAGCAACTTCTGGGAAAGCTTTTTAAAGGCCAATTGGTGTTAGCATTGTGTCTCCTTGTCACTTCTTTGTCTCCTTAAACTTTGTGGTTGAGATCCAGCTGCCATCTTGAAAACTGGAGAACCTTCAGTGTGGGAACAGAAGTGATTGTGGGGCTGATTTTACAACTCTGTGATGGAACTAAAAACCATTAAATAGTTCACTTTAAAGGCACATGCACCTGTAACCCTGTAGAGGAGCTGAGACCCAGGAGCTTCCAAAAAAAGCCAGCAAGCTCTGGGATCAGTAAGAGATTCCCGCCCAAAGAAGAACAGGAGAAAGAGTAATGGACACCCAACGTTCTTATCTGGCCACTGCAGGTGAGTGAGGGCACCAGGCACAGGCAAGGGCACATACATGTACATATAGCACACAAGCAAAAGAAAAAGAGTTCACTTTACATGGTTGAATTGTATCTCAAGATATCTGTAAACCCCCCCCCCAAAAAAATGTGGCTTTTAGAATGAAGACAATATAAGACTAGTACAATAGCAGTGCAGGGCTAGAAGAGATATTAGGTCAAGTATGAAAAGTCTAGAATGCTTTTAAGAGTAGGCATTAATGCTAGGGATACGGGCAGGTACTGTATCAGACAGAAACAAGAAGTAGGAAAGGCGTTGTATAAAGATAAAAGCTTGCGGGAAGGCCAGGAGGTGACAGGACTGAGACCGGAAAAGCTACAGGAAACCAGTAGTGAGAGAAGCCTTGAAAGGCAGGCTGATCCACATGGAGGAGGGCACAAAGTAACAGGCTACCAGATGTAGCTTCTTCAACATGCAATGAGAAGCCCTCAAAGTTTCCCCAAGTGAAGTGGCAACATGAATACTGCTCTTACCGCTAGTCTGACAACCAGCCCCAGGTTGATGGTGACAGACATGGTGATCAATCAAAACAAATCAAGAGGCTACAAAGAACACTGCCAACAGGCCTGCCATGGCTCTGGGAACACTGCGGAAGAGGACGAAGAAAGATTGTAAGGGCCACAGAGTGGGTAGGAGTATCTTGAGGCACAGTCCCCTTGTACCCCACAGGAACTGACTGAAGCCTTC
>PVHP010037982.1:0-17116 GCA_004024765.1 Zapus hudsonius | reverse complement strand
ACAAAGGTTCACAGAAGTTGTTCCTTCCAAGAATAATCTCCCAGGGCCTCATTCAACAATAAATATTTCCCAACTTCCCTGTGCAGAAGTCAGAGTCAGGCTGCAAGTAGAAAGGAAATTGCCTGTGCTTTGGGCCGGCTGCTCTGGCAGGAGGAGAGCCAATGCACAAAGAAGGTCTGTCTCCACTTCTTTCCCTCTTCCCTGAGCAGCAAGCCATGGAGACTTAAGGCAATGCCAGGGAAGAATGTACTAGAGACTCTTTCTTCCCATAGAACCACTAATTATGAGAAACCCAAAGCTTCGCTTGCCCTAGCTGGACAGTCCTCAGTCTGATCACTGGGAAGAGTGAAAGCATAGTTTTCTTTAACATTGCCCTAAATGAAGTCTGGGGAAAGGCTAACAGCCCTCACTTCACTTCATGCTTGGGCTTCTTCCTCAGCAAAAGGAAAATAAAGGCAGTAACCATTTTATGACTCATTGCTCATGCTCCCTAGTAGACTCTGAAGGAAACCTTTACCTCTAGGACATAGAAAGAGCACCAAAAACAAGTAGTTTGCTATCTCAAAGTTAAATAAGAAAGGCAATCAGGATTCGAGAGACTTACTTTAATGAATTGCACATGGTTATAGTCGTTACCTACATAATATTGACCAAGTCCTTATACCTCTCTGGGTAGAATTTCTACACAAAATTAAAGAAGACTTGGAAAAGTGTTTGAAATTCTGTTATAAAGGATTGGGGGGTATTATTAATTGTGATATATAACATATGAATACTTGGGCCTAGGTTACTATATATATTTCTTCAAGAATGTTTTCTAGTAGCTTCTAGCTATATTTTTAAAAATTTATTAGCTTGAATTACTCAATAATAAAAACTTTCCTAACATGCCATTTGGATACTTTAAGATAAAATTCTATAAATATAAGACAAATGCTTAGATAATTATAACTTTAGCACTGTTTTCCTCATCTTTGATTTTGTGTTTCAAGTTCCAAATATCTGCCTCTACGAGATGACTATATTTTCCTGCTAAAGGAAATAGGAAACAGTTAATTGGTATATCCAGCTGAAATAAGGTATTTGATAAAACAAGATTTTGTCCATTAATTAATTTTTGAATTTTCTAGAAAGCAAATGTTTTCATTAATCAAATCTTCATAATCTTTCTGGGCCATAAAATAATCTATGTACTCTCAGGGAGAGAAATATTTGTTATTGAAGAGAAAACCTCAATGGAGACATTGAGATGAGTATATAAAGTTAGAAACTTGGGGTTAAGAGACACCAGAAAAAAGATTTCCTATACATAATTTAGTAGCATTAAATACAATTATTGTCACAATTTGCATGAGTGTGAAAACATTTATTAATTCACTTTAAATAATAGTAAATTAGACATTTTATTAGTTTTTATATGCTTCTGTGATAACTAGCTTATTTATACTCAAAACATGCTACTCTATTCAATAACCACTTGATAAACCAAGTATGATTTTATTTCTCAACAATATCCTACTTAGCAACCTGACACAATTATACTCAGAGCAAATATATATATATATATATATATATATATATATATATATATATATATATATATATATATATATATATATATATCACAAATCTAAAAAAGAACATGGAATGTGGGTTCATTGTTTTCTATTATAATTGATCATGTTCCCAAAATAATGCATTAATTCCTTTAATGTTAACTATTAAATGCCTCTTTTTTTGCCTTTGTCTCTTGCCAAAATACAATAATTTTTTTTTCAGGCCTAGACTAGGTAATACAGGTCTGGGAATGGTTTATTGGCTTGACCTGTTCTTCATGCCAACACACAAAGAACATTTGCTAATCAACCACCTATGTAACTCTTCCAGCTTCTGCCCAATTAACCATGTGCTCTGAATTTCAACAATGCAAATAATAATACAATGATATTTCACCTTTGGCTCAACCTGCTATACAAAGTGCCTAAGGAAATGAATTAAACCATTCCTTTAAAATGGGTTTGAAAATGCTTTGTTGGAATAGTACAGAAACTGCACAGGTATTTTAAATTCTTATGACTACTACCAAAGTATTAGAAGTTTACAGCTTAATGGTGAGCTTCATATATGAACCAAGTGGAGGGAAGATTTAATATTCGGATGATCACATTGTAACATGTAACGGGGAAAGGTGATGAAAGCCTATTAAGAGTGGAAAAAAAGAGAGAGTAAAATACTAACAGATGTGTAACACTATCCAAAGTCCAACCCAACAGGCATCCATGGAGGGAAGAAAAGAACTATGGAAATGAAAAACTAACAAGAGTTTCCCTTAGTCAGTATATTTCAGAAGGCTGGGCTCAGTCAAATTTGCCTAGAAATTTGCATTTGCCTATCCAACCTGGATAAACAGGTCTGGAATGTGGTGATAACTGATTGGCACAGTATGTGGATGTAGGGACAAAGACATTCTCAATACTGTATATAATGCTGTGTAAACTTCTTACATGATGCTTTCTTGAACACACAAAACCTGGTTCTTCTAATACATCTCTGTGGAAACAATCATGAAAACAGGCTTCCTGAATTACTCTGCCAAACTTACTTCATTCGTGAAAGAGTATGTCTCTTCCTATTCTACCAAACAGGTGATTTCCTTACATTACACATAGGTTAATTTGTCACTCACCAGAGACCACACAGTTATTTTTCACAAGGAGCCTAGGATTGCTCTATAGTTGTCTCTGATCTATAAGGCTCTCATGTGGTTCTGATGTCCTACAGATCCACCTGGGCTTCTATCACTTTCCAGAGTACAACAGGTTCTTCCTTCCCCCCCCTTTCTCCATTGTTAAATGACTTTCCAAAGGTTCTTCATGTTTTAGTAGATTTGTTACAAAGATTTCAGCTTTAATATGTCTTTGAAGAAGATTCTCCTGAATGGTGCATAAAACGTTTGCATTTTAGGTGGAAAACTTACTGCAATAATATCTATGCAAAGCAACCCTTACTCTCCCGGTTGTTACTCTGTTTACTTATTTACTACTGGTTCTTCTCACTGGATACAATGCAACAGAGATTGGTTGTCTAGTTGGTTTTTTTTTTTCTATCATAAACCCATTCAGCACCCACTTAAGTAGCATGTCAGGGCTAAGAATAGTCCAATAAGTGAATGAAGAGAGAGAAATGTGAAATGTTTTATACAAAACCAGAATGGAGTTGTGGTGGTGGTGCATCCCTTTAGTCCCAGCACTCGGGAAGCAGAGGTAGGATCATCGTGAGTTCAAGGCCACCCTGAGACTACATAGTGAGTTCCAGGTCAGCCTGGGCTAAAGTGAGACCCGACTTCGAAAAAACAAACAAAAAAAGTAGAATGATGGAAGAAGAGTCCATGAAGATAAGGAAGAAGTGAAAATTAATGAAAATTAAGCTATGTAGGGTTTTTTTTTCTGTGAATTATTTCTAACCCTTTTTGTTCTCCCAAAACTTAAGTAAACATATCCTTAAGGGATTTTGTGATGGTTAAGTTCTGTTGTCCACTTGATCAGATTAGCAACTCACAGACATTTTTCTTAGGTAGGTCTCTGAGATGCTTCCAGAAAGATTTAACTGAAAGAGGAAGTCTTTCTTCCAGAGTGGTTCCTTCCTCCAGAGTGGTTGGCTCTCCCTGTTATGGGCTATTTATGAGGAAGCTTTGACTGAAAACGCTCTCTTTTTTTCACTTGGCTGCCTCTTCTACTTGCTGGTGAGTGTGTTCACCCATAAGTGCATCTATCCTCTTTGGCTAATCCTTCATCTTTGCCAGCATAGGAACCAAGTTTCCTCAGCCTTCCAACATGGACTAAAGACTAACAACTCTCCAGGAAGCTTCCAGACCTTCATTGCTGGATTGGGACTACTGAGGCATTCAGCCATGTGGACTTGAGCAGCTACTGGGTTACTTGACTCTCGAGCACACAGACAGCTTTTATTGGTCTGTCATATGTTAATCCAATAAATCCTCTTTTACTACGAACTCATTCTATCAGTTTTGTTCCTCTAGAGAACCCTGGCTAATACAAATGTAACATGGTATTTGACCTTAGAAAGTAAAGCCTGCAGCCTCTATAGGGACTGAGACTCTTGACATACTCATTGTGTTGGTCACTTTTCTTCATTGTGACAGAATGCCTCAAAAGAAAAAAAAAAACAACTTAAATAAGGAAATATTTCTTTTGGCTCATGGTTTCAGAGACTTCCCTTGGATGTGTTGGCAAGAACATAGGACAGAGGAGACTGCTCCTTATGGTAGCTAGGAAACAAAAAGACAGACAACAAGGATCAGGGCAAGGTACATCTGCAATAGCAGTCACTGAGTGACCTACTAACTCCAGTTAAGCTTCATCTCCTAAAAGTCTCTTCAGCAATGAGCTCATGAACTGATTAATTTATCTGTCCAGTTAGCATTCTCACAATCCAGTCACCTCTAAATATTTTCACTAACCTAGGACCAAGCCTTCAATTTATTAGCCTTTGGTAGCATTTTATATCCAAGCCCTAACACTCAGTCTAATTACCTTAGTTATCTACCCTGTCTGTGAAGTTAATACTTCAACACTCCTAGAATTTTGGTGTAAACATCTGAAGTGTTCTGCCTCGAATGGTTAGTAAACATGGAAGACAAAATTAGACCAAGATTTGTTAGAAAGAAAAAAGGATGATAGAAGAATGATCATCATAGCCATAGTATGAAACCTTTGGGAAGAGTGAAAGATTAGAGATGCACAAGGGAAAAAGTGAGCAAGAATGAGAGCCAGATCCGAATGTGGTTGAGCCTGAATATAACCCCCTGGTTATGTGGAGTCAGTCCTCTTAGTGACAGAGCATCTTACTTAGTTCAGAAGTTAAGGGATTTTCAGTTAAGCTGTATTAATGCAGTGGATGTTGTCATTGCTATTGAGGATGGAGTGGCTTTCTCCTGATGTCTACCAAGTGGAATTTGGACTGCAAAACAACAGCCAACAAAAGGGACTGGACAACTAAGTGTTTTCCCATCAGCACAGGGCTCGTGTTCATCCCTGGCAAGGGCTCTAAGTCTGTCTGCTTTGAGCAGCATGCTGAAACCCTGCTGAGCTGACAGCTGCCACTGGCCAGGAGCCCGCTGAGGACATGAGGAGAATACTGCTCCCCGCTTCATCCAGAGCTTAAAATAAAGCCGAGTCACCGCTTTGGAAATACAGAATGTGTCAGTCTGGAAGACCTGGATCATGGTCTCTGATCTTTTTGGATCAGACAGTAACCAGAGGCTTGAAGAACGTACATTCATGATACCACAAACAAAACCACTTCAGCTCACCGCTTGAATTATTTCACTGTTTACTACACAGGAGATGGAGACATGAAATTTTGATGGATGCATAAGATGATCAAATTTCTCTTTTCTTCATCACCTATTTTAGAAAGCTGTGGATGACTTCCTAGACTATAAGAAATTCTTTAGACTTTATACTTGAAGGGTCTCAGTGTTTAGAAGTGCTTGCTTACAAAACCTGATGGCCTAAGCTCAAGCCCCAGCATCCACGTAAAATCAGATGAAAAAAAAAAATCAGTGGTGCAAACAACTGCATTCATTTGCAGTGGCAAGAGGACACACACAATTTTTTAATAACTTCACGTGTTTTTAGTATACATTACTGTTATCTGAAAGTAAAACTTTATATAAAATATTTATACAGATACAAAAAAAATCCTCCCTTAAGCAAAGCCATTTATGTGTGTACATAAATATACAAACATACATACTTTACACCATTATAATTTACAAGTATGCTATTTAAATTATTTTACATTTTACAGAGAGGGAATTATAAAAATAAAAATGTATGAAAAGGCAAGCCAAATAGTTGTTACATTTAAAATGCTACATTTTAAAAAATTATTCAGAAGTTATTTCATTAATGGTTTTTTAAAAGGAAACATTTCTAAAATATGGCTTTCTAAGGAGACCGTAGAGACCTATCAGAGTAAAGTACACATGATCCAAACAACCCAGGGAAAAACAGCTATAGGCCTATTGCCAGGCCCCGGCAATTCCTTGCCCTTATGCCCAGAGGGGACAGCAAAGCTGTAGTAAACAGTTTCAACAGTAATTTTCACAAGTGAATAGATATGAAATTTATCAAGAGGAGAAAGAAGTGTGGCTTCATTGGATACCCAAGTCATATAATTACAAAGGTTTTGCTGGTCTGCTTCCAAAGACCCATCTTTCTTTTTGACACAGAATTGTTACATCAATACAATCATTCACCCTATACAAAGACGGTGTGTCATCAGAAACTATTTATGAAACAGTAGGAGGTTGTATGCAGCAGCACATTAAACACTTTTCACAAACACTAGAAGCTGGGCTTTGAGGATATAAACAATTTACATTTTCTATTAGTAACCTCATGAATTTCAAAGGAAAATGGATAACACAAATAGCATGGAAACACTGGAGATACAGACACACCTTAAAATAACTCTAAGAGAATGTCTAACATTTTAAGGAAATTTTTCTTGCCTAGTTATTTAAAAATTGTTAAAGTACTTGTTTTCATTGAGGCATACAGTGATTCAGTATACTACATCTCTGATTTTTGAAAACCATTTATTTATTAACTGTTGCCACCTGCTTTGGGCCAGGCACTGTGCTAGCACTGCGTATATAAATAAAGAGATGAGATCCATGTTCTCACACAGCTGATTATCAACACAAGCAGACTAATTTTCATGTTCATAAGATTGTGTCCCTCTGCTTTGGAATAAAAGAAAATGAAGTTTCTTTGGAAATTTAAGCTTCTAGAAATGGAATTTGTGACCTTAACAGAACCGATCTGAGCTGACTCCAGTTCAGTGTGGAAACCCCTGATCCATCTATATTTATGCTGCTGATGTTTTAGAAATGTACTCCCTAGTAGAAGCACTAAAATTACTTATCACAGGATATCCTGGCATACACACTGACGTTGAAGAAAAATGTTCTAAATTCAGGCACCATTGTGACTCAGACACATAAGATGTTCAGATAGCATTATCAGACAACTGACAAAACTATTGAAGGTGGCCTTAAGTACATAATTACAGGATACTTCTGATGTAAATGCTCTGTAAAAAAATATCTAAAGTTAATTTCCAAAATCATAAAAGTGATAAAACAATCCTAATGATAAAACTGTTTCCCTGCTTAGTGAAAATAATTCTTGTACTAGTAATGCTAATTTAGGTAACAGGCTAGTTGTTTAGTGTTTTAGATTTATTTAGTTGTTTATACATAACCTTTCTGTTAGAGAATGTCATATCAAATAAAACCCTTTAGAGAGGGAAGAAAGTCATGTATTCTATAGCACGTGCAAGAAAATGTAAATTTTTTAATTACTTCCAAACATTTCAATTGAAGCTAATTGGAAAAGAAAAAGTGGGATTAATACTAAAGCTCTACAGAATGTCAAAAACTCTGTATGTCCCATTTACAAGAAAAACCGTATATGTTATTCTTTGTACAGAGAAAGCACAGAAATATTGGGATATTAAAATATGTCTAGTATTGTTACATGAGTCCTGATAAGAGGGAAATGACAAAAATCGTTATCAACTGCACTCTAACCCAAGATGCCATACAAATAAGATCACTAAACTGATTCTCATTACATACTAGATCAATTCCAAACACACCATAGCATAGGGAGCCACCTGACTGTAAGTGTGCTTAACACAACCCTCAAACCAGACAAGTTCAATGGTGCTCAGTGGTTTCTGAGGTTTACAGACATCCTTCTTTTCTAAAGTCCAGCTGACAGGTGCTTCCCTTTAGTCTCAGCTGCTCTCTTGTGTTGATTTCATATTTGTGCACAGGATAATGAAGTTAAAGTTTCTACCTGTATGATCTTGTCATTGCTGCTTTTGAAGAAAAGTGCTAGCATTAGGTCAACAGCTGAATACCTCACATTGGTCACTTAATATCACATTTATATAGTACTATAGACACAAATAGGAGAAATAAGAATGTTTCAAGGTACAAAAATCTGATATAAGAAAAATGAAAGGTAGCTTGCTCAATCCAAAAACAGGAGTGCAGGGAGGAAATTAGAAACCAATGATATGGAAGCTGGGCTGAAAAGAAGAAAGTAGCAGGGCCTTGTCAAGAAGGTGACAAAGGAACACAATGAAAATCACATCTAAGCACCACAAGGGAAGTTGTGGATAACGCTTAGAGGCATTAAAGAGCCTTAACCAACTAGCTAATAAAATATGACATTGAGTCAATGTTCCTGGATTTCAATATTATTTGGTTAGAACCTGAAAACTCTACAGAGAAACTGTGGACTGTTGTTTTGTGTGGTAGTTTGACTGAATGTCCCTCAATAGATTCAAAAGTGTATTAAGATTTGTCTCCAGCATCCTGTCTGGAGGAGGTGTCACCTTAGCCTGGCCTCCCAGGGTATTTCTAAAGTGGATGTAAAATTCCAGTGATACATATGTAAAGAACAGTCATAGCTGAAGTCTGGCAGTCCTGCTGTTTTGTAGGTTAGAGTTAGAGTGTGCTTGCTTGAGTTGCTGGTGCTGGGCTGTCTCTCTCTCTCTCTCTGCTTGGATCTGTGAAAGGGGGCCAGCCTCTTTCACCATTCTGAAACATCCCATGGATCTGTTATTTCAATAAATACTTTCCTCCTCAAACTGTGCTGGTGTGGAGCTTTATCCCAGCGGCCTAAGACAGATTTGGTACCAGGAGTGGGATGATATAGCTGAGATAAATCTCACCGTGTGGATTTTGGTGTTCTGGAACTTGTGTGCTGGAGGAATGGACATGGACTTGGTACTTGCAACTGAAGATTCCTTCCAGAGCAGTAAGCCAATTTTTATAGACTATTCTGGTGATAATTTGGAAATGCTCAGTTCAGAGAAAAGTACATTTGGAGGCTTGGCTTGTGAACTTTCTAAGGAGAAGGAGAGACTGCAGAAAACCTTAATAGAAATGTGTGCCTGGGCAAAGGGGGTGGAAGCATCCACCTGCCCACGCCAAGAGAATTCAACCAAGGTTGAATTTAAGTATAGACTGTTGTACTTGGCTATGGATGTGGAACTGAGAATTTAAGATTTAAAGTTGGAAAAAACCTCAAAGCAAGTTTAACTTACTGGCAAAGAGACTGGCTTTTGATTATGGCCCAACTGCTTTACATTGAAACAATGAAGAGATGCCTGAGGTGTTTCCACCCAGGAAGGACTAAATAATGAACTGTGCAAATTCCTTTAAAAGAAAATAACTGAAAGGAAGGAATCTGCTCTTCAAAGTCACACTTATTTTGTCCCTGAATTAACAACATGGATGCATCCTGCCTACCTGGTATTGCTTTTAGAAGCATGAGGAATACATACATGGAGAGGGTCATGAAGTTCCAGGAGCCACTGCTAAGATACAATATATGGAACAGGGTATGAAGTCCCTGAATGGCCAGTAAAGCCATTGGAAGGTGGACCGGGGTTTGCAATGGAGACCTGCAGATGTTTTGGATATATCAGGACTATACAAGGCCTACCATGGAGCACTGTTGGCTCAGGATGGAAGTTTTCCCAGCTACTCAGCCAAGCTGGAGGGATAGAAGTGGAAAATCCGAGACTGTCAGTCACTGGTTGTGCTATGGGACTTGAATTGCAGTTATGGATGTTTGCTGATGTTTGTTGAGTTTACATTGGCCCAGTCTTTCCTTGTTATGCCTCATAGCAGTTGGAAATGTTTACTCTGTGCAATTATATGCTAAAAGTTTGTAACTTGTTTTGATTTTACAGGATTTACAGCTGAAAGACAATCTTAAATTTCAGATAAGAGTGTGGGACCTTAAAAGTTGGACTAGACATAATCTAGATGGTTATAAATAAATTGGGGACCAGGGGTGGATTGTAGTAGTTTAACTGAATGTCTCCCAATAGATTCAAAAGTGTATTGAGATTTGTCTCCAACCTCCTGGCTGGAGGAGGTATCACCTTAGCCTGGCCTCCTAGGGTATTTCTAAGGTGGATGTAAAATTCCAGTGATACATATGTAAAGAACAGTCCAGTCCAAGCTGATGTCTGGTAGTCCTGCTGTTTTGTAGGTTAGAGTTATAGTGTGCTTAGTTGAGTTGCTGGTGCTGTGGCGTGCTCTCTCTCTCTCTCTCTCTCTCTCTCTCTCTCTCTCTCTGCTTGGATCTGTGAAAAGGGGCCAGCCTCTTTCATCATTCTGAAATGTCCCTTGGGTCTGTTATTTCAATAAATACTTTCTTCCCCAAACTGTGTTTGGTATGGAGATTCACCCCAGGGGTTTCTGGCTGGTTACAACATTTTGTAATGGATTAAAGAGGGTTAGACACAAAACATAAAGTTTATGCTATTTGAATGCTCCTGTTTTACTAATGGAAACTCTTCATCCTCTGCTTTTTGTTGCTGTCAACTGCTTGGCAATGTCCCCCACCCCACCCTTGATTTAGCACCTCTTAGAGTCTTGTATATCATACTTGTGAAATAGAAATAATAATACTTACATCCTCTGATTTTCAAAGACTACCACCTATTTGATTTACTGGGGTATAGCAAACACTCAGTGCCAGCTCTCTGTTTCTCTTCCTTCTGGGTAAGGCACTAATGTCCACAGAGAATTCAGACACCTGGCTAAATAGTAGAGCATTGCTTAGCATATGCAGGTGCCACCCACCACTAGCCTCACATCACACACACACACACACACACACACACACACACACACACACACACTCAATTAAAGACCGACTAGATAATGCGCAACAGAATATAAATGTAAGAGCTTTTAAAATCATGTAGGGGGTAAAAAATAACAGCTTCCAGCAGCCATAGTAAAGAGAGGTAAATTTACCTCAAGAGAAAAACAGGTAAAATAATATATGTATTTAAAGAGAGTGAGAACAGGTATTCAAAAACAGTGAGAATGTGAGAAATAAGGAAGAGGTAGTGTTGTGGTTTGGATGTGAAATACCCCCCATAGGCTCATGTTTGAACACTTAGTCTGAATATGTTTCATCAATTTTTCCTTCTTAACACATTCTAACATTAGGCTATACTTTCGACAGTCACTTGACCTCCCCCAAATAGCTTCAAGGCTGTGACATGTTGAGTAAGAAGTAACAACCATTCTGAAGAACTGCCACAGCCTAGCATTGGTACAGCCCTTACAGGTTTGCATAGTTACTCCATCCTGAACTTCTATATGTTATCACTTCATGGTACACATTGGGCAAGAGTAGTAGCTTATGATTGGTGGTTAAAAGAGGGGGAAAACAACTAATAGAAACAACCTATTTAGACTTAGATACAAAACTCACTAATGATCGATTTCACACTTCGGTTCAAATTAAAATATAGAAAAACATGAACATCAATAAGTGAAAGATGTTAAAAAGAATGGATGCACCTTATCAGGCACATAGAGCTCATTGTGATTGAGATACTAGGACAAACATTCTTGTCAGAATATATTCTGAATGATTCTTCAGAAAGCTTAGAAATTTTTGCATACCCATAGGCAATTACTCTAAGAAAAAATAAAAACTTTCTCATCCTTCTTCCCCAAACAACTCCATCCCCACAAACAGCCTCTGGTTTGTAACTATAGTTTGAAAATCATACATTGAAGTAAATATAAGCCTGCTGCATTTATGCATTTCTGTAAAAGTTCTACTAGTATAGATTAGGGGCTTTAATTGCCTCCTCCACACTCGAAGCCTTATCTCTGAAATTTGCCTGAATTTGGCACAAGCAAGTGAGGATGCTGTCAGTGCACTGACTTGATGCAATCAATCAGCCCAACTGAGTGTAAAACAGAAGCAGCTATGGACTAAACTAACATTCTTATCCTCAGCTGAGGTGTCCAAATGAATCAAATCTGCTTTCCTGCCCGCAAATGATAGCAATACATTGACCAAGGGATGGCAGGATTGTGGGGAGACTCCTGACTTTGTCCATAGCATTCCCTCTCCTTTGAAATGGAGTTTATTCTAGAAATTTAAGCTTCCAAAAATCAAATTTGTGATGTTAACAAAATGGATATGAGCTGACGCCAGTTCACTGTGGAAACCCCTGATGGGGCTGGATTTTTACCTATGATGTTTTAGAACCCCTCTCTTTTCTGCTTTTGAAATACAATTTATATTTCCCTTTTTTAACCAATAAAGAAGAAGCTAGGAGAATTTTTTAAAGTAAGAGAATGCCTAGATTTATGGAGAACATAATGTCTTGGGAAACTCTTTTGTTGTGAACATTTGGGGGAAAAAAAACCCACTTCTGTGAGGTAGACTGCACACTGTGGGAAATGGAAGGTCTCGTCATCTGCGCACCATATGATGGTTGAGCAGCTGCGGCCTGTGCAGCCACTCACCCACACATTAAAACTGATAACCACATCGGGACCCACATTGTCTGAAGAAACCGCATTGAGAATCATCAGATTGTGGAGCACACTGAGGCTTATCAAAGGTGGTGGAGGAGAAGGAGGAGGAGGAGGAGGACAAAACTTTTCCCTGGGGAATTCATTTTATAAAAAGTTCAATGAATTCTAATTTCTAGGTCATGAGAAATACCAAATATACAGAAAGGAATGCTTTGCCTGTCTGGGTCAAACAGAAGACACAAAAGGTTTTTTTTCTTCTTCTTTCTTCTTTTTTGTGATTTCAATCACATGATCCCAGAAAGGCAGTATTGCAGGGAAAGAATGACAATACAGTCAGAAATGGCTGAATTTGGATTCTAGCTCAGCTCCTTACAGAAAACCTTGTCTTTAATAAATTCTTTCCCTCACTGAGCTCCAATTTCTTTTAAACCATAATAGATATCTTGAAAGCTGGTGTGGGGAAATCGATAAAGTCACCTGCATAGTCCAGTTGGTTCCACACAGCAAATGGCTCTATTGACGTGTCATTGAAGACGATAATGTAGATTTCTATGTGTCATGACAAAGGACTTAGAGCCTTTCCAAGTCCCACCCAGGTATTTACTGGCATCCCTAAAGAATGCCCTCATGATGTATTTTAATATTTGTTTTCATTTATTTATATGTGCTTGTGATTGTCCATATGGACACACCAGGGGCTGGGGCTGGGGAGATTCCTCCGTGGTTACAGGAATGTAATTGAAGAGCCTGTCAATCCAGATTCAATTCCTAGTCACTGACATCAAGCCTGATGCAAAAAAGTGGTGAAAGCATGTAGCATTTTAAGTACAGTAGCAAGAGATGCAGTATTTTAAGTTTAATGTCTTCCCAGAAGCATTTTCTCAGCACAGCCTGTTGCTGTGCCAATGAAGCCAAAAGGCAAGACACGTGCCCACTCTGGTTTCCAAAGCTGCCAGGTGCAACACCCTCAGGGCCTTTGGGACACTGCCTGTCCCTGAATCCTCTCAGTGTGAGACCTCCTCAGATTCAAGAAAAGAACCTCTTTGTTTCATGTTCTACTGAACTAAGTCACCTGAGCCCCAAACCTGTTTGTGCTGCCCTGGTTTTCAGAGTCACTCACACAACCAGTTTCTTCTCCTCTTAGCCAGAACAATTTCTGCCAGAAAACTGACAATGATGCACTCCAACCATGGAGAAGAGTTGGGAGACCTTGAACAAATCCTCTAATCTTCCTGCACCAAAATATACTGCTATCCAGTACAGATACTAAAATAATATGTAGTATCAGGACTGTCGCCATGAAAAAAAATGTATGTAAAATGCACATTTTAAGCACTGCATAAGCATTAGTGATGAGCAGGGCATATATCCTCCTGGTTTTTAGATTATGCATGTTAGAAATAAGAGAAAGTTATTGGGAGTGGTCATGTGATATACAGTCTATTTCCTTGAACAATTATTAAATGAAAATGTGATTAGTATTATTTCCTAAACTAGTACAGTAAGTACAGGTTACAAAGCTAAATTCAATTTTAAAATCCTTAACAAATTTTTGTCCCAGCCCATCTCTTTCAGCATTATCTAGTACAGTGAGCTCTTGAATGACATAATATGCATAATTTTAAACCTACTTAAGGTACCTGAACAGTAGACATAAAAATATAAATGGTAATATATTCCAACATCTATATGTGTATATATTTATGTTCTCCTACGGTGATTATCAGTTGGATGCTAATGATAAAGTACTGAGAATAAGTTACTTAGCAAATAGTATTTAATAAATATCTAAGATGATATCTTTACTTTTAAAAAAATTAACAGCTTCATTTTTTAATTTAAAATCATTGTGTTTCACGTGAAAACTATCAAAAGCATACATCCTCTCTAATAGTGCACTTCTGAAAGTTACTGGGTAGACATCCAACTGAAATCTGAAAAGGTGTTGCTGTGAAAGCAGTTATTAAAGTTAGGGAAACAGTGCTCAACATGTTTCTCACCATTAGATATAGGCAGTTCAGATTTAGTGGAAACACATTTGCGGGCAAGCCTGCATAGTACTATCCTTTAGATTTACACAAACACACATTTTCAAGGCACGTTTTGATTATTTCCCACGTTACTGTGACAGAAAGCCAAAGCTGCAACATTTTAGTTAGTTTAGGAAATGCTTGCAGACTACAGTAAATGAAGAAATTAACTGTTACAGAAGTTTTAAAAGAAAAACAAAAGACTGTCCTAGAATCCCCTGTGTAGTATTTTTATGTTTTGCTCAATTATAAGAAGCCATCTTCTGTGCTGATTAGCTGAAGATTGGTGATGTGAACTCACAAGTCTCTTGCCAGTCGCAGCTTCTGATATTGGTGTCCAAATCAGATTACAGAGAGAAAAGGAGAGAGGAAAGCATGCATGGGTGAAAGAGAAGAAAGAGAAAGAAAGGTCACTTCAGCTCCCAATGACTCAGCCAGTGCCTTGCTTTTGAAGCTGTTGAGGTGATATTAATGGATTTCTTTTCTTTTCCTTTGTCTCATTCCTGCTCTCTTAGTCTATTTCCTTTGAACATTCTCCACATTAGATTTCTGTTGTTGGCCCTGACACTATACTCATTTTATATTTGGCAGTAGGAAAAAATCAGTGCAGAATACAGAGGCACTGGATGACAACGTTTTCTCTAGCCTTCTGGATTCAACACAACAGAGGCAGAAATTAAGTGAGTTATCTCAAACGGTATCCTTGGTGGGAGACATAGGATGAAGGATGTTTTCTGTTTTTAATATTTACTGAGGGCTTTGGAATATTTTTCACAAAAGACCTCGGTGAGCTCTCAAGCAATATTTTATATAAATTATAAACCCATACAATTATCACTGTGGGACTAAGTCATTTTTCACCTGTGCAGAAGAATTTTATCCACAATTGTGTTCTGTCCACAAAGCTCTTATTTCCCCACAGTGGAGGTATTGCTGGTTGGTAGCATCTTCTTCCTGTTACAAATCACCAGTTCAGGCCTTTTCTCTCCAGACCCTGTGCACACAGAGTAGAACGTGATGGAGGCCAGGCCTCTCAGATACTTTCTCCCTGTAACAGTGCTGAGTAATGAGAGCCATAGGCAGAGGTTATCCTTTGTCATTACCACTAAGGTGGTGACATGATACTTAAATTCCTGCTGTACATCACACATCCCTGGTTTCCAAATGTGGTTTAAATGAATCCCTTTCACTTATATTAATCAGGTTTTTTTAATCAGGATTTTTTTTTTTTTTGCTTACTATCCCAAACTGAATTTTGTAATCATGGATTGGAAGAGATCTTGGATGCTCTACCTTAAGAAAAGATGAGCATCGTCATCTGAAAAGTAATTCAGAAATATTAACCCTGGATAGGTACATCCATTGCTCTCCACAAAGCCTGGGACCAGAGCACACTGCAGCTTTACCAAAGTGGGGCTTGGGGACTTCAGGCAGTGTAAATGGAGCTCATGTTTGGAGATGAGAAGCCACACAAAGAAAAGATTCAATTTTTAAAATAAGAAAAATAAGAATAAAACATAGACTGCAAAATATTAAACCAAAGATAGAAGATACAATAGGATATTGTGAGCTCTGACATGTGACTCTTAATTGTCAAAACACACTTGTTTTGAGTAATAGAGTAATGGAGCTGCAAAGAGTGTACATTTTTTTTTGAAAAACTGACTTATTTCTTTCCTAAAGTTAATTAAAACAATACAGGACTGCAGAGGAAAAAGGCAAGCCTAAGAAGAGATGGGGGATAAAGCTAGGGCAGGTCTCTGAAGGACATCTTTGTTCCATTTTCTCCACATTGTTCTTATTCCAAAGATATGCAGGGAGTGGATCCCATGTGCAAAGCCTCTGAGTGAGCCGAAGGATGTCTGGAGACTTCCAGGATGCTCTGCTCCAGTGTGATGGGGCAGAGATGTAAACACCAGCACCCTGGTGCCTAGGCAGACAAGCTGGATGCAGAGCCTCATATTGTGGTGATATTGGAGGCAATCAGAAAATTCCTGTTTGCAAGAGAGCAAGAGTGTCTCAGAAAGGGTTGACTTTACTGAGGAGCCAGGAAGATGCAGATTTGTGGGTCTTGTGGTTTGAGAACCTGCTTTTTTGACAGATGCCAAAACATAAAGTTGAGTGTGATATACACTCAGCAGATATGAGTGAACACATAGGAACTTGGACCTTACCTCCCATTCCCCAAACCTGACCATCTAGAGCCGTTATCCCACATAAACCCACTGGAATGCAGATCATTTCTGCTGAAAAGAAAGGATTGAAATGAAGGGGAAAATTCCTAATGTGTGTTTACTTGGTAATGACATGATTATGATTTCTACCATCAGGGAAGATTCTCAAGAGAGAATCTATTTTAAACTATGGGGAAATAAACACACACACACACACACACACACACACAGAGAGAGAGAGAGAGAGAGAGAGAGAGAGAGAGAGAGAGAGAGAGAGAGAGAGAGAGAGAGAGAGAGAGAGAGGGGGCAAATTATAGATCAAAAACATTGAATCTAATATAACCAAGAGTGTATCACTTATTTTGCACAAGAACTTCAAATATCTGGTAGAAATCTTTTGCCATCGCCTACCAAGAATCCATCATGTCTTGTTCTGTGTTTCACTTCCCTTCGGGGGAAGCCTTCACCTTCAACCCTATGATGCGACTCTACCCTCTTACTCC
>PVHP010037981.1:0-17159 GCA_004024765.1 Zapus hudsonius | reverse complement strand
ATTTAGGGCAAATATAAAAAGAATAAGGGTTATATAATATTTTTATCAATGTACATTATATGCACATATGAATGTCATATGCAATTCATTATTGTGTATAATTAGTATATGCTATATAGTTGATGTGTATTGTACAATTAATATATAACTAATAAGATTCCACACTTCACATTGTGACTAACCACAACTATAGAAAGTTTTTATTGGCCAAAATACCTTTGTGAGGGTCTTAGAACATCTTAAGAAGACGACAATTTGTAACCATTGGCTTAGCGATTGATTTGAGGCATTCCTGACATATGATTATAAATGTTATGTCTGGACATTCTTAGTATCATACAGCCTAAAATTTTCATCTGTAATATGTAATTCAGCTTTAAAAATAGATAAATATTCCTTTTAATAAAGAAAAGATTCTTCAAGCAGTAAGCAGAATATATATATATATATATATATATATATATATATATATATATATTGTGTGTGTATATTAACTACAAAATGAAATTTTGAATCAAGCTTTCATAGGAGACTTACCTGGTCTTAAGTAGTAAGAGGAAAAGTCAGTCAAGTTTGCCCTGATTAAAGGAAACAGTACAACAGTGGTTGTAGGCATGACATGCCCTGAGATAAAGCATTAAGGCATTAATTGGTAATCTTGTGAAGAGTATGAGCAGAGTCCTCACAAAGTTACCATGACTTTGACAGTGAGCACAACTCTATTGCATTGAGTAACTTTAGGGGAAAGAAAAAAACATAGAAGGGAAGAAGAAGATAAGGAGATAGGATGGGTAATTATGCAAAGGTCTTAAGTGAGGGTCGTGTGATTTCCAGAGGGTCAGAAGTCAAAATGGCTAAAGTAATTGTTAACCCTAAATGCATTGTCACTTTTCAAACTGACATCAAAGAAAATTTAAAAGGCTGATAATGATTCTTCAAAGATAATTCCAAGGATAGCCACAGACCATATTAAAGGTAGCTAGATAGCAATGTTAATTTAAAATGTTTACAATCTAGGAATACAAATGCTATCAAGTAAAAAACACTAAGAAATGGAAAGAAAGAAAACTATCTAAAGAATATAAGTGTTCTTGGGAGGAACATGGCTGGAGGAGGCCTGAAAGATCCCTGGGTTTCCATTCCCATCACCCACCTAAATAGCTGGTGTAGCCACATGCATCTGTAACCCCATTCCATGGGGAACAGAGACCTCAAAATATCTGGAGCTTCTGTAAAACCCAAAAATTCTAGGATCTGTTAGAGACTCTGGCTAAATCGGAATATAGGGAGAAGTGACAGAGGAGCACACATAACCTTACACTGCAGCCACCACAGGAGAGGGTGAGCACATGGGATAAAGCATGGGTTATACACCTGCATCCAACACACACCACAACACCCAGCACCCACACATACAACACCCACCCCACCTATACACACACATAGGCAGGCGTGCATATGCACATACACACATGCATGTGTACACCCCACATTATGCACACACACCACACGTAGGAAAAGGAACTCTTTTGAAAACTGTCCCTTTTATAGTTTGTATGTGTCTGTGTGTGGTGTGCATGTATTGGTGTGAGTGCAGGTTAATGGACCCTTGTTCTGTGTGCAGGAGAGGCCCAAGATTGACATCAAGTGTGTTTATTGTATTCTCTTATTTCTTGGCACAAGGAGGGTCTCTCACTGGAACACGAAGTTTACAGATTTGGCTAGTCTAATTAGCCAACTTTCCCCAGGGATTCCACGTCTCTGCTGAGATTACAGGTAGGTCAGCACACCTACCTGGCGTCTATATGGGTGTTGGGGATCTGATCTTAGGTCCTCATGTGGTGAAGCAAGAACCTTACCATCTCTCCTTTTCAACATCTCTCCGGCCCAAATGTTGATATTTTAAAAAATATTATATTTATTAATTTTCAAGCAGAGAGGAGAGAGAGAGAGAGTGAGAGAGAGAGAGATTTAGCGCACTAGGGCCACCACCTTGTGGTTTTGGCTTATGTGGGTACTGGGGAATTGAACCTGGGGCCTTAGGCACTGAAGGCAAGTGCCTTAACCGCTGAGCCATCTCTCCAGCCCCAATTTTCATATTTTTGATGATGGATTTAATCCCCTAAAGAAACATGTGGAAAGTGTTTACATGTACTCACAAATCCTCTTAATTGTAGAAATTTTTTGATTAGAAGTCTGTTATTTGTGTTATATCTGCTTTTAATGTAAACTCAAATTATTTTTCAAAACTGATGAATTTTTTAAGAAAATGAACAGAAAGGGTTATTTCCATGTGACACTGAAATATGCCTGGCATGAGTTTCTATGGATTATATAATTTATCTAAAAAAGCAATTTATCATAATTAGCATAAACATATAGATAAGAAAGGAAGTATTGCTCCTAATTTTATTTTAAAGACCCAACAGTGCATAAAGTTAGGATGAAAACTGAATGTTTTTCTTTATGATAACCAGAATGAGGCAAGTGATAAAATGAAGATATGCCAAAATAAGAACAAGAATATGAATATTAACTTTCCTAATTACAATTTTCATAGTTTCTTCCCATTTTTTCTCAAACTTCAACATCCTTCTATTAAGCACATACGTTCTACACACGTGGTATTTTAGGTTCTATTTTGCCAGTGGGATGAGCAGAGCCGGAGACTGTAGATGTCCTGTGCTGAGAACTTGCTTAGGGCTTTAGATGGCATGAGATGGATGGGAGTCTATCAAGTCTGCTCGGTGGAGACGCTCCATGGGATTAAAAGGAATTTCTGAAGGGGAAAGAAAAAGTGAAAGAAATGCTGTTTCAGACCGAAGATGTGATGTGTGGCTGTTTTCTTCCCTCGGCCACATTGGCAAATTATTCCTCACTGCCCTCTTGGATTAAATCAAGCTGGTTCCCAAAGAAACAGACTGTCTCTGATTTCACACTCTGCAGCACACAAATAAGTCAACTTTCTGGAAGCAAGGGTGATAACTCACTAGAGCTCAAGGACAAGTTGGAGGCTGTCGAAGCTCACCTGGACTGGGGAAAATTAGTGCTTGAAGAGACTCTCTTTGATTCCGAAAAAGAACAGGAGCACCTGTCAGACTATTTTACATAGTTATCATAGGCGAGGGTGCAAAAATGTAATTTGTAGAACCTTTAGAGAGTTCAAATGACTCCATCAGCATGCTTGCCATTATAGTTCTTGAGGCAAGACTAGTATTACAGCATTTGGGGTGTTATTGCTGCTGGAGCAGACCCTGAACCCAAAATTCAGGATCTCATACAGAGGGTCTCTGGGATCCTGTGGAAACTGGGAACATTTACTAGGCTTTTATTTTCTATTTTGCAGAATGAAGTGAGGGGAATATGGTTCTTGTAAATTTGTTAAAAGGATTTAAGTGAACCAGTTTATGGCAAATGACTTAGGAAATTTAAGTCATTATTATTATTAAGAACCTGTCCCAAGAAGGGACCCATAGCCACAGTCATTCAATCAACTCAGGATAAGCCAGTGAGACAGAAACCAATGATTCTCGACACAAAAACCCCTAAGCTTACAACATTAAAGCAGCCTTAATACTCACCCACCACGACTCAGGGAACTGAGCGAAAGAGGGGGCTGAAAGATTGTGAGAGCCGTGGTGGGGGAGAATATCCAGAGGCATGGCACCCTTCAGTATCAACACACTTGGGCCAGGAGAACAGGCTATCCATGGTCCCCTGCCCCAGGGACTGATCTAGACTTCCCACTGAGGTGGATGTCCAGCCAAGTGGGCATGGGGAAGAGGGGAATTGGGGAACTGGGGATAACAACTCATCGTTTGCCCATTAAATAATATAACTCATTATGGCCAATAAAAAATAATATAAAAAGAACCTGTCCTGGGCTTGGGGACATGGTTCAGGTGGTAAAGTTCTTGCCATGCAGCAAGACAGAGCAAGGGTCTGGAGAAGGTTAGCAGTAACAAGAGGCCTTGGCACACCTGTCCTCTCTATTTCTCTGCTTGTAATTAAAAAAATACACATTTTTAAAAAGCCAGATATAGTGACACATTCTTATAATATCAGCACTTGGGAGGCTGAGCAAGGGGAACAAAAGTTTAAGACCAGTCTGGGCTACATAGTGAAACTCTCTCTATATACTGAGAAAGCAAGGAGCTTGTGAGATGCTTCAGTGCTTAAAGGCACTAGTTTTCAGAGCCTGCTGACCCAGGCTTCAGTTCCCCAGTGTTCGTGTAAAGCCAGATGCACAAGGTGACACATGCGTCTGAAGTTCACTTGCAGGAAATCCGGGCATGCTCATTCTCTCTCTCTCTTTTCTCTCTGTGAAATAAATAAATCAATAAAACATAAGCAAGCAAGTGAACATCAAATAAACTAATAAACATAATGACAAGTTTCAACATGGACTGCATTTCAGATGGTTAAAATGAGAAGTTTTTAAATGAACTGTTCCTTGTTAGTTTCAGCAGATGAAAAATAAGATTATATAAACTACCCCAACAGTTTACATATTGTCTTTTATTATTTTTTTAAAATACATTCTTTTGAGTTTTCCATTGAAAATGTCCCCGTGTTTTCCTAGGTATGTTAAAAAAACAGTGCAAACAAAAGGCATTTGAAAGTACTGGAATCCCACAATGCAGAATTCCTCTAATTACCTTATTTTCTCTGCGTGTCTTTCACACACCCTTTTCAATCACAGATGGGAACTGTTATTGCTTTACCTAGGCTTTACCAAGCAGCAGAAAATGACAGTGATGCCAGCACACTGCAATCACTGGGAGTACATCCCAAGTTTCCTCATCCACAAAGCAGAGGCAACTAACCTTTCCTAACCACAGGGTTACATTTGGAATCAAGGGAATCATAGTTTGAAAACACATTGGCCTTCCTAAAAATCTTTCTCTACTGCATAAAACGAGTTCTCTTTATTAGTAGAGCGTTGATTTATCCCTGAAGTCACACATGCATTACTCTAAACAAAACTCACTTGCCTTTTCCTCTAGTCTCGTGTGTGTGTGTGTGTGTGTGTGTGTGTGTGTGTGTGTGAGAGAGAGAGAGAGAGAGAGAGAGAGAGAGAGAGAGAGAGAGAGAGAAAGAGAGAGAGAGAATGTTTCATGCTGTCCTTTGCACTGCTTAGCTTTCGCGAAGCTGAGTTGAGTAACCCGAGAATTGCTGTCCAATGCTGCAGGCAACATTATAGAAAAACAAGAATGAGTGATTTTATTCTGGAAGTGTTTCAGCTTTCCAATCCAAACTAAATCACGTCTGTACATTCTTTCTCAGCTTGAGACTCAAGGTGCGTTTGCTTTTTACTAATATTCTTACTAATATTAATGAACTCAAAGAAAATGAGAAATTAGCTCTATGGTTTAGACAATGCTGTCTCATACTTTGTGGCTTATTTTCCTTCTTTTAAAAGCAGTTGCTACCATTTTATGTTTTTTTTTAAATGATGCATTTCATAATACATATTTGTATGGAACAAAAAATGAACTAACCTTCGTGAATTAACAAAAGCAGAGTAATTTATAATAATGCTTCCATTAAAATATGTATTATGTCTATGTAGGCTATTTTGGCATTGCCAAATTTCCTGAGAAATTTCTTCTATAAATTAAATTCATTATCAAAGATGCTTAGAGAACCAGCCTTTAAAATTCCCATTAAATGTTTCTGAACAACTTTAATTAAAATCTTCTGATTCCTAGTGTGTTTCTCTTTCAATTGATGGAGAAAATACTTTAGACTAACCCTTCAGGATTACAAGCCTATAACAGCATTTATAATCATAGGGCTTGAGATACTTGTCACAGTTTTAAAGTCATCTCATCTTTAATACAATGTTTTAAGCTGACAAAACATGGAAACGGTTCCAACTAGGAAAATAATATTTCATAGAAATGCTGCCTTATTCTTCTCTCCCCTAGTGTTAATCATATTTCATTTATTTTTATAGCATGCCAAGCATTAGTACTGCACTCTAGACACAGCCCCCTTTCTGTTTGTCCTTGGATACGTTGTCTGCTGAATAAGGATAACTTTCTTCCTCAAGATAAATGTTTCCTGATAAAACAATATTATTAACCTGTAGCAATTGCAATGGAGAATAAATGCAGTTGTCAAATCAACTTTGAAGAGGGGAAGGACTGTGACAGATTAAAAACAAACAAACCTGTGGTATTGTTCTCTGCTTTTCTGGAGTCTGTTTATCTTTATCTTCCCATCGGGTGAGACTGAATGGTTGAAAGGATCCTGCAAGTAGGAGTCAATGACAAAGAGGAATTAGCATCATCCATGGACTCGGGAGCTTGGCTTACTAATCACAGAACATGCTAAATAGTCACTTCACTCAGAGGCAGTTGAACTCAACGAATGATTCCATTCCATGACATGATCAAAGTATAGACTATCTCTGTACTCCTAGTCATTCTTTGCAGTTGACTATCCTTTCCCGAGAAGCCACACAGGATCACCTCTAAATGCTTTTAGGTGAAGGAATAGCCCTTCTTTTTCCTGTTAGTGATATATACATTACTCATCTCACTACATCACAGCGGCACATAAATGCTGAGCCACTTTCAGACATGGACTTTAACAACTGCACAAGCGAGTGCAATTCTTGCTTTGATTTCAAAAATGAAGAAATGCATGGGCAGAGACATTGAGTAGTTTGTTCCTGTTCACACATCTTGTAAACTGGGTTAAACTCATGGGTTATTAAACTTGATTCTACTTGCTTGTCTTCATGTCTGTCTCCAGTGCCCTGTGAACTTCTCAGAGCATGTGGCTAATGTGATTTTGATTTTGTTCTTCTCTGGCTTGCCGCACAATTACCAGTGCATAGAGTTGTGTACAGTATGTAGATTAAATGAGGGCCAGAGAAAGTATCAGAGGCATTCAATAGTGGCCACTTGCCACCTTGGGTCGTGTTGCTGAGATTCCTACATTGGAGCAAGAAGATCTCCTTTAAAATTAGTGCACCACTTGGGTATGGGGCACAGGACGGTGATTTAGATTGTGAGTGTACTGGTCTCCTTGGATTAGAGATCTGTTTCTGTCATTCAGAGAATACCAGGAATGAGGTAAATAGTTAGCTGGTATTTTCTTCCATGCCATACTTACATAAGTATTCTTTCTTTACTTGATTAATAAGGCAATAACTTCAAAGAAGAAACAGGGTGGGGCTAAACCAAAACAAAAGCCAGGTTTATGCAAGATTAGTGATCTGGCAATACATTGCATAACCTGAAAACATGCAGTCATTTGGAGTCCTTTTTAATTAATTTGATGCTGTATTGATTGTCACTGAAAGTAGAGCAGCATTTCTGGGACTAGTCTGCGCTTGGGCTACTTTATTAATAAATGGAATAATAATAACTCCACAGTTATGAGAACTGACTTCTACTAAGTACACTTTCTCTGCAAATAGAGATCAGAAAGACTAAAAGACCAAGCAGATTAAATACTATACATGTAACTTAGTCAAGTTCAGTGACTTGGGGAAAGGCTGCTATTTCTAACAGAAGAGTGAAATGGAAATTTCATGTCTTCTTTTCCTGAGGAGTTACTCTATAAATGCTTTTTACATAATAGATCTGTTATTCAGCATAATATTAATGAAAGGCTTAAGCTCTAATTAGCTATAGATCTTTAAGCATGTGATCCTGTGTTACATATCATGATTCTGGTATATTTAATAAGTCACTTTCTTGATTCCTGTTTTTTTTTACTTCATATTTTGATGAACTTAATTCATTTTACTATTCGTAATATCAAGAGAAAATGTCACATAACAAACGAGAAAAAATCTCACTCAAATCTCTTTTGGAAAAGCCCACTGTCACATGGAGTTATGGCTTTCAATAAAAGAGAATGGTTGGGTGTCCATTTTAGAATTATTGAAATGTTTCTTAGCACTTTGGTTATTCATTACTGATATAAGATTTTCTTACCTTCCCCAGAGACATCAGAAATAATCATGATGGTAAGTTATACTCATTTCCATAGAAGGACCTTTACACTAGTCATTAACTATGAATAGACTTCCTTCCAAGTCAAAACTGAGTACTCTCACTTACTGACGCAGTAGGACTTGGATTATGCCCTTTATATGGGTCAAGAAGATGAGACAGGCCATATTGATGAATCTGAAGTGTTACTTTTTTATTTTGAATTACGGCATAACTCTGTCTGATCCACTGCTTGGTCAAGTACAATGACTTAGGGGAAAGACCACTGTTTCCAGATGTGGTATAATTAAAGTGATCATAGATGTATTTCAGATCTGAAAATTATGACTATGAAATCTATAGAAAATGATAAAAAGAAGTTGGTTGAAAATGAGGCTTTCAACCAAACTGGTTGGAAATTTGACTCAAAGTAACATGTAATTTGAAAATAAAACTTGCTATAAAATTGCACATCAACTAGAAGAGTCATTTGACAGAGCTTTCTTGGTTTTCTTTTTTTCTTTGCTTTAATTAATGACTATTTGGCACAGACTCTTCTTCTGATGAAATCATTTTAATTTGTCCCTGAAACAACTTTGAACAGGATCCAAAATTCTACTAAAATAAACGTAGGGAGAAGAGCATGTAAGGACACAGGCACTCAGCTTGCTTGTGCCCTCTTGAAATACGAAACACACTTCTTTGAAAACATTTTATGTACCCAGGGATGGCTGGAATTAAGTTAATCCTTGGAAGTGCATGGCTCATCTGATATGGATTTTTTTTAATTCATGAATTGATAATAGTAGGCTGAGTTAGGTGGTGTGGCTGTTGGTGACTTCTACTTTTATTTATTTATTTTTAAGTTCTATACAAATTGAGTTCCTTCTTTCTTCACCCTTACTCTTGCTTATTGGGTTTTCAATGAATGATTGCATTCACTCACAAATGTAAGAGTCAGCATAGATCCATTTATTTCTTCCTTCATTTTGTTGGCTGTTCCACACTTTATCATTCTCCTCAAAATTCCATGATCTTTACCAGGTAAAAAACATAGAGGAACATGCCATAGGGCAAGTCTCTTTTTTTGTTTTAAATATTTTTTTGTTTATTTAAAAGAGAGAGAGAGAAAGAAAGAAAGAAAGAATGAATGAATGAAAGCAAGAAAGAGAAAATGTAGGCATACCAGGGCTTTCTGCAACTGCAAATTAAATGAAGTCCAGATGCATGAGCCACTTTGTGCATCTGGCTGTATCTGGGTTCTGGGAAATGGAACCCAGCTGTCAGGCTTCACACAAGCTGGTGCCTTTAACTGCTGGGCCATTTCTCCAGGCCAAGCCTCTTTTAGATATTGGTATATGAGAACATATTTGCAAACTTCTCTGAATTAAGGTCTTCCTCCTGAGCTGAGGAAGAGATGTCCAATAGGATGTTTCCTTCCTGCTCCCCCTCCCAGCTGTCATCCTGATCCTAAAGGAAGCAGGTACCGATTTTCTTCAGGAGGTAGTTAGCAGTCTGTTCCTCTCAGTCAAATAATGAAGGAAAGAAATACGATATTAGGGTTCCAGAGGGTTGGCTTAGTTGACAAAATGCTTAAGGACCTGAGTTTGGATCCTCAGCAACCACATGAAAGCTGAGCATAGTTGGAACACATGTATAATCCCAGTGCTGGGAAGGCTGAGACAGGATCGTTGGGGGCTACTGGCCAGAAAATCTAGTGAAATCCATGAGCCCCAGGTCCAGTGAGAGATCTCCCTCATAAATAAATAAATAAATAAATAAATAAATAAATAAATAAATAAATAAATAAATTGGAGAGAGATTGAGGAAGATGCCTGATCTATATCTCTAGCCTCCATTTGCACGTGAACACATGTCCATACATACCTGCATGCACTCCCAAATGCAAACAGGCTTGGACACATTCAAATTCAAAAATAAGAAATGAGAGATTAGTAAAAAGAAAAAGAATAAACGAACATTTCTCCATAGAGGTCTGGATAATAATTTATATACTTTCTCTTTTCAAATTTTACTAATTTTGACAATGCCAAGATGTCTTTCTACCCATAAGTTGTCAGTCTGAGGTAGAAACACTCTAGTTTCAGGGAATACTTCCTGGGACATTTTCCTGGGCCCCATGTGCTGTGGTGTTTCTCCCCTTTCTCCTCTTGGGTGAATGGAAACATGGCACCTTACCACAGTGATGAGAGATGACTCACTGCCACATCCCATGGAAGTGAACTGAGATCACCAATATGTTTCCATTTAGATTATCCATGGGCAGAATTCACTACCAGCATGTTCATCCTTTACCTAAATGAACTAATTCCAGATTATTCCATGTCATTCTCTCTCCTTCCCTCCCTCCCTTCTCCTCCTCCCACTCCCTTTTTCTTACCCTTTCTTCTTTGAAAAATGGCAAGCAGATAGAGTTTAATTACTGAATGATATTTTACACATTACTTAAGAGTTGGTATAAATTTGGGGGGTAGTTTACCTAAACCACCCAGTTTCTCCGCTATAAAAATAATGTAGAAAGCTTTCAGAGATGAGTTTGTCTCAACTGCCATCGTAGATCGTATTGCGTGCAGATTTTTATGAACGTTCCAAATCTAACCATGTGATTTTTCTTTAGGTCAGCTACCACAAAAACCCAAAGTATTAATTGCAGTAATTGTCTTTCATAGTTGTCACTATGAACTTGACTTCCTCTTATTAACCTTATAGAATAACAAAATGTACTGGTTGTCAAAAACAAATGAAATCAGCTGTTTTGAACCTAAGATAAGATTAAATTGGGTCACTGCTTCTGAATCAAAAAGAAAAAAAAAAAACAGAGGTTCCTTCATGTCACAAAACCTGTGTAAATCACATGTTTCCTGGGATTGCCACCCAAATTCCCAGTCTGGCACCTCATTACCTCTAAAATGTGTGTGTACTGAACTTATGGATGGGATGGGAATTCCCATAATAGTAATATTAAGTATAGTAATAAGTATGTAATAAGTATGTAAGTAATAAGTATTAAGTATGTAATAGTAAGTATTCACTGTATCCCAAAGACATATTTTAGCACTGTCTCTTCTAAATTTATGCGTTTTGGAAGGAGTACAGCGGGAACAGATCTGGCTACAATTAAGCTTCACGATATAAATGGACAATTGTTGGATTTCTTTGGTGGTGGAAATAAGTATCTACTTCGAATGATTAAAGGTTTCTTCCAAAAATAAAAAAAAAATAAGATGCAGGTACTGGGCTGCTTTCCACGGTACCTTTGTCTGGCATGAAATGTGAATTGACTGAATTGAACAGGGTATATTCCTTGGCAGAGAGTGTGAAAGCAATGCCAGCCCAGCCATTGCCCCCAGAAAAAGTGCTCATTCTTAATGCCACCAGGCAGTAGACAAGCTGTCACCAGCAGAGTCATTACAATGCCCCAGACAGAGTATCCTGATAACTGCTTGATTCCAGAGGAGCCACACTGTGCCACTTCATGACCGGGTATCTCCCTCGAGTTTAGAAAAGACCTGAGTTCATATTACCACTGTAAACTCAATCCCAGACATATCGCCTCACACCAACACTAGGAAATGCTAACGAGAAGGCTTTGCACTTTATAAAGAGCATCCCGAGACAGAGTTTTCAGAGTGGTTCATAAATGACGACTGTCTTTTTGGAGGGTAAACAAAGGCACAGTGGGTTTTGATAACGGTGTCACGTTGTCCACAGAACAAAACAGGTAGACGGGAAAGTAAAAGCTTTGGAGTGTATGATAACAAATAGGTGTTATCTTGACAAAGGCATGGCAAAAACAAAATAATGAAATATTTGTGAAAACAGACTTCTAATGTAGCAGAGAAAGCATTTTCTCTAAAAGGACAAGGTAATTCACTCCTGCTTAAAACAGATTTTTTTTGAAATGCCTAATGTCAAATCTTTGGGTGATACGTGAACTCACTATTAAGTTTCTATTAATTCCTACTCAGGTTGGGAATGGGATTTAATGTTAATCTTTTGTTGAAGGAGAGGACTCCCTGTTGCGGTGCTTTTGTAGAATCAGAGCTCTTCAACTTGAGAATTTACCTGTCATCTCAGTAAAATGATGACATGACAGCTTTAGTCTCCAAACAACTGTATAGGATAATTTCCAAGAAATAATTTTTATTCAGCAAACATAAAATCGATGCATCATGGAGCAAAAGAAACTAATGGCAGTACTTAGGTGTTAATAGAGGGAAGATAAAATTGTTTATGAATACTATCCTCTTGTTTCTGTTTTCTGGGTCTTACTGATTCATTTAGTTTCAATGAATAGAAATGCCATTTCATGCGGCGACTCAGAACTGCTCAGGGTGCTAAAAGTAAGTGACTGGTGATTACTTAGACCTTTCTGGAACATCTCTATCACCCACTCTGAGGTTCGGAGAACATTCTGGATGAGGGACAGAGAGAAGGTAAGAACCAGAGAGTGGGAAGGAGTGCTGTGGAATTCTCCTGTGGATATTACATAGCCATTATGCTTATGCACTCACACTGTGGTTACTTGAACAAGACCTACACAGGACAGTCAACATTCCATCATGGATGGAGGAGGGACTCATGGGATCCTCCACCCGTTCCTGAGGAGCTAATAGATGCTAATGATTGTGAGGAAAGTTTCTTTGCTTGAATAAGTAAAATATGAGACTATAAAAAATTTCACTTCCAACTCAACAAGAATGTATGATGCCACCAAAGAACAGTTATTTTAATATCAATACCATAACTGTTTTCACTATCAAGCTTCATAAGTGAGGTTACTTTCAGGAAAAAAAGGATATCAATTAAAGTTATGGTCATGAGTATACAAAGCTTTGTGAATGAATTTCTGTATTAAAAAAAAGACCTTGATCTAGTTGAAGACATGGTGTTTATTAAGTAAACTGTTTATTGGATTGCTTTTTCTGTATATTTTAACCTACACTTGTGAAAAGCTAATTTGTGGCTTTAATTGGAACCACAGTGGCATCATTGACTACCAGTAATAATTGCATATACACATATACATATTAATACAATTATTTGCAGCAATCACCACTCACTTTACCTCTATTGACATTCAGTTCCCCAGATACATTTGGATTTAAATTATTATTATTGATCTATAATAACTGGACAGTAATCAAAAGTGAAGAATGGTTAAATAATTCTGTGTTTTTCCCATTTGACTAAATGCATGAAGTTATTTTTTTCAGTTCTTTTATCAGGATTTATTTAAAATATCTTTAAATTTTTAGTTATTCCTCTGAGACCTATTTAAGATGAATAGAAATTGGAGCAGGGTGAAGCAGGGCTCTCAATCTGGCTAGTGGGTGGGAAAGGTTGAGAGAAAGATGAGGATGTGAGAACCAAGGTTCCGAATACACTATTCTGAGACTATGGCTGAAGGTTTAGTAGAGACTCCTGAGTTACATTGCATTAGTAAGAAAACATTAACTTAGTCCAAGCTCCAGGATCTCATCAGGAAGAAGGGAATGGTATAAATTGATAGACTATTTTTCAACTATTAAGACAAATTTTTATATGCTTTCAACAGTTTAAATGCTTAGGTTTGGCTACTCTCAACAGTTATAAGACATAAATGGCATTGTAAATTGTTTCTTGTGTGTGTGTTCATGTGTTTGTGTATGTGCATATGATGTGGTGTGGGGGGTTGAATGCACTTATCAGTTTCCTCAATGTGTTCCATGTACTCAGCTGGGGGGTGTGGTTGCTGAGTCTCCTGTGGTGACCAGAACTGAATGACTACAGTATTTCCCACTCCATAACTCTTGTTTGAGCTGGAGTCTTTTGCAGACACCAGGGCTTGATACTTTTTGTGACTCTGGGTTATTCCCTGGTCTCTGCTCCCCCATGCAGGACTGAGGTTCACAGGCATGAGTGATCATGCCCAGGGGTGGTATGGTTCTGGAAACTCCATGTAGGGAAGTTTCAGAGCCCATCAAATCCTGATGCTTGCCCAGGAAGTGCTCTTAACCACTGAGCCATCTCTCCAGTCTGAAGACTGGTTTCAGTATTTTACTTATTTAAGCCTTTGCATCCATGAAATCAGAGATCATTTTTCCTTATCTCCTTAGTTTCATGTACTTTCCATCGATGTTTGACATATTCAGGTTAAAGATGGAAATGGAGTTCTTTGAATTCCCTGTATTTTGGCAGTGGTAGTGGAGACCAGAGCATACTGAACAGGCCTGCGCTTGGATTCACATGGCTTTGGTCTCACACTCACCACCACATCCTCTTACCAGCTAGAAATAGCTCATGGCTTTCCAAATGGGGACCAAACCTGATTTCTTAGAATATGTTTTTCCCCCTCCTTGCCATAGAAGCCACCCACTTGGTTTTAGGTTTCTTTTTATATGGCCAAAAGGTAGTCTTCTGCAGAATGATCACTCACCTTCCCTAGCTACCAATGTTCCACTACTCCCATTACAACATGGCTTTGATGTGCTCACTCACCTATGAGAGGGCAGAAGCCATGCTAGCAGAGCTTTGAATACGTGGGCATGACATTAGCTTGCACTTTGAATAATCATTTCAGGATCCATATACAGGATGTCAGCATCTTTGCTTCAAAAGTGGGGAAAAACCCCTGAACCCAATCAACATATTCATTGGTCTGTACAATGTTAAAACATAGACTTGGATATATTTTTTAACAAGTTTATTTTTTGCTGTGTGTTAACATAGAAGCAAGCTGCTTTGACTATAGGCATACAAATTTCCCATAGAACTTAATAGATAAAGATTTTCACAATGTGTTCCTCATGGAAGGCAGTGTGATCCACCACATTTTTTTTTGATATTTGTAACAGTAGAGAGGCTTCTGATGGATCATGTATTCAACATCCCCAAATTCTAACTTCTTGTAAAACAGGAGGGCAGAATCACAACCCGGGAGGATAGAGAACATTTCCCTACTGTAAGCCCCCAATGCTGGTCTTTCTACAGCTAAACCCTCTTCCTGCCTCCCTTCACCCCCCAATTCTTGGCAACCTCTAATCTTATCTTCATTTCTGTAGGATTCTCATTTCAGAAACGTTATAGGCAGGGAATCACACAGCACATGACCTTCTGAAGCTGGCCTTGATTTTGCTTAGCATAGTTAAGAGGTTTATCCAGGTTGTTGAAAACATTGATAATTTATTCCCTTTTACTGCTAAGTAATGATCAGTGGCAAATTTAATCAAAATGTGTTTAACCATATACACTGAGGGAATTTGAGATTTTCCCCCCTAGTTTCAGACTTTTACAAATAAAGGTGCTATGGGCATGTGTGTAGAAGTTTTTTTGTAATATAAATTTCAATCTTCCTGAGTATACCTTTAAGGATTACACATGCTGGGCTGCATAGAGGTTGTATGTTTAACTATTTGAGAAAATGCTAAAATAACTTAAAACTGCAATGTCCTCAGTACATATCAATCATAATGGCCAAAATAATAACAATCCCAATTCTCGTGAAGTTGTAGGGCACTCACATTTCATCTACATGTCCTCAGACCATTGTTTTTCTGCATGCTACACCTGGTTTTTTAAAATACCATTCTGAAACTTCTTAGTTAATCTGAATTTGAACAAAGTTTCATATCTCACTCAGTTAAGAAATATAAGGTCTAGTCAACTTCCACTATTGACTGATTGTATATTTGAGAATTTGCCTTCTCACTAAAATTAACCCGTATCCCCCAATCAATAGTCACGGGACTTTCACATTTATCTAAGAACATGTATCAAATAGCAAAACATAAGCCATCTTAAAGACAATTTCCCTGGTGAGGGTGAACGGGCGACTTTCGGCCTTGTTCTTGGCTCAAACAGCGTTATTAGGGTGGTTCATTTTCTGTCATATTTTCTCCTCTTGTGTTTTGACTTGCTGATTTCACTTTCTAAATGTTCCCAAAGCCTGATGATATTGGGCTGTTAGTACTGTTGAGCAGAGACTGACATGTGCCTTATGAAGAAGCACTTGTTAGATGAGCTTTGTTCCAACATCAACTATGATGCTGAGAGCCATAAATTCAATGCTAGTTAAGCAATAATATATTCTAAAGAAACACCATTAAACAGAAACACACCTAAAACAGTCTTTCTTTGGTTAATTTAAAGAATGCAATTAGAAACTTCTAAGAACCTACTCTGTGTTTCCCCTGAAAGCAATGAATTCGTTTTCACTAATCCAGAGTTCAGTTACTTCACAGAACATTTTTATATCTAAACAAGAACTGATTGTATTTTACTATATGAATAAATTAAAGTTAAATGGTAATAATGAAAAACATTTCAACAATTGCAAAATGTGTCACCTCCCTCAAAATTTCATCAATCATATATTTGTTCATTATTTCTCCTGCAAGTAGAGTTAGACTGAACATACTTCCCAGTTTTCATGAGAAACACCTGTGTTAAAATCATTTTCTCATGTATTATTATTATCCAATTGATTCTCAATATATTACTATGTGTGTGAATTACATTTCTATAACCTTAAGAAGCGAGAGGAATGATATCTAAAGCTTGTGTTTTCCTGAAGGTCTGTGATGAAGTTATAACTATGGAATTGATAATTTGTTCTATTTTTGTGTATACATGAGTTTGCTGATTTCCATGAACTAATTTGCTAATATATAAATTAATTTATTGCTTTATAAGTAAATAACACACATGATAACAGATATGGACGGGTACATCTCACCTCAGTGCCCTTTCTCTCTGTTCCAAAGGGAAACAATCAGGGATTCTTCAGTGGCGTGTCGTATTCTGTAAAATTTGGATGAATACAGATGTGGGAGAGAAGGTATCATCTGCTATAAAATACCATCATTCTCCCAGTGCATTAGATTGCAGACACCTAACTCTGCAATGCTATTTGGAACTCGGGTTCCTGGATGGTAGAATAGGAAGGGAAGGGATGATTAGGTCCTTTTTTTTTTTCTTTTTTTTTTTCTCGTAAGTTGATATTTTATTTTTTTTTTATTATCCATAATGAGTTGCATTATTCAGTGGGCAAACAATGAGTTGTTATCCCCAATTCCCTAAAGCCCCCCTCCCCAATCAGCTGGATATTCTCCTCCGTGGGCCATCTGGATCAGTCCCTGTGGCAGGGGACCCTGGATAGTTTAGTACTTAGTCCGGTCCTCATGGCCCAGGTGTGTTGATACTGGA
>PVHP010037980.1:0-17062 GCA_004024765.1 Zapus hudsonius | reverse complement strand
TGTGTGTGTGTGTGTGTGTGTGTGTGTGTGTGTGTGTGTGTTGTGTACTTACGTGTGAGTATGCATGTGTTTATGGTGTGAGCACACATAGCCTGTGTGTGTGCATGTTGAGGACAGACATCAAAGTAGGGTGACTTCTACAATCACTTTCCATCCCATATATATATATATATATATATATATATATATATGTATATGTATATATGTATATATATTGTTTGAGACAGGGCTTCTCATTGAACTTGGACCTCATGGATTCAGCGAGTCTAGCTAGCCAACAAGCCCTAGGGATTGTCCTGTGTTTGCCTCCTCAGTGTTGAGATTAGAGGCACATGCCACTGAACCCTGCTTTTACATGCGTATTAGGGATCCAAACTCAGGTCCTTTACCATCTGAACCATCTCCCAGCCCCATAGCATTGTTCTTAACAGATGCACCAAGCAGCAACTGGCATGGAACAGGTGGCTTATTTTTAAGATGTACAATTGAACCCACACAGTATTTCTTCTACATAAGGCAAAATTCAACAGTGAATTAGCTGTGAGGCTGAACAGAAGGAGGCCTTCTCTGGGACAGGGTAGGCAATAAACTTGGAAACTTGCTCCTAAATATTTTCATTGCTCCATAATCTATTTATAATGATAAAATAGTGGCCAGCACATGACTTATTCCTCCTCATTTCTTCATTTCGTAGGAACAGCTTCATTAATTCTGTTGTTAGTGGTGCGGCTAGCCCAGTAAATATGAGGATGCCTTTGGTAGAGAATAGTAACATTCCAGCAAAATATTTGCTACCTCCTTTTCATGTTTCTCTTGGGGAAATACCACATGGCTCATAGCACAGTTAAGTGGATTTGTACCTTGTAAAAACTCGACCCAGCAAGTGCGGAATAATGAATCCACAGTAGACTGGGAGGTGGAGGGGGATTGGGAGGAGGGCATTTTGTTTGCATTCTGTGGAATTTTCTCAGTATTTTCTTATAATGAGTGAGTGAGAAAGACCTCTCCTCACAATACCATATGCAAAAAATAACATACAGTATACAAACCTAATGGAAAACTTCATACTACCACAAATCCAGACATCATTATGGGTATTCCTGTCTAAAAGACTTATTTTTTAAAAATTTGGAGGCTAGAGAGATGACTCAGTGTTTAAGGCACTTGCCTGCAAAGCCTAATGACTCAGGTTTGGTTCCCAAGTACCCACATAAAGCCAGATGCATAAAGTGGTATATACATATGGAATTTATTTGCAATGGTTGGAGGCCCTGGGGTGTGCATATGTTCTTGCCATTTTTCTCCCTCTCCTTGCAAATAATAAAATATTAAAATTATTTTTAAAACATTAAACATAGGACAAAGTATATAAAATATTAAAAGTCATTATATAGTCCTGGCTGGACTTGAACTCACACTAATCCTTTTGCCTCAGATTTCCAGGTTCTGGGATTACAGATGAGGGTCACCACACCTGATTAACAATGATTTATTACCATGCAAGCACCTCAAATCCACCATGTGGCACTCAGTACCCAAGGAAATCTCTCTTTAGCTCTTGCATAAAGCATAAGAGAACACACATATGCACGTATCTATCATGTTGATTAAAGGTAGAGGCTTTGTGTTCTAATCATGAACATAATCACTCTGAAGCTTTGCGTGTACCCCGACATTTAGATATGATAAAATATAACTAGATTGTACATATTAGGCAAGATTAGTGTTATTCCTGAAGAAGAAAAGAGGAGGGAGCTTTGATAACCTTTTCAAATGCCTGCTTTTGAAAGAACCATTGCACTGCCATTTTGCCATGTTGGGAAGGAGTTGAGAATTTTGCGCTACTTGAAAAGTTCCTTATATTCAGTGGAACACACACACACACACACACACACACACACACACACACACTAAATGTGTTTGTACCAGAACATATAAATGATCATAGCTGTCTTTTGGATAATATCTCCAAACTAGTTATAACCCAAATGTTTACCAACACTAGAATGAAGAAACTTATCACATAATATTCAAAGTGCCAAAGAGAGGATATTTCAAGACATGACAGATGCGTCTTTTAAAGATACTGGACAAAATAAGCCATGTAAAAATACCGATACTTTTTATATCATATCGAGTAAACATATAAAATGAATGTATTATGTCTGGGTGCTCATGCTTAGGAAGTAAAACCATGGGGAAAGCAAGAAAGACTTCTCACTAATATTTGTCCCTTCTACTCACCCTCACCTGTGATTCCTGGTGCCTCTACTCACCCTCACCTGTGAATCCTGGTGCCTCTATTCACCCTCACCTGTGACACCTGGTGTCTCTACTCACCCTCACCTGTGATTCCTGGTGCCTCTACTCACCCTCACCTGTGAATCCTGGTGCCTCTATTCACCCTCACCTGTGACACCTGGTGTCTCTACTCACCCTCACCTGTGACACCTGGTGCCTCTACTCACCCTCACCTGTGACTCCTGGTGTCTCTACTCACCCTCACCTGTGACTCCTGGTGCCTCATCTCAGCTTTACCTCTTTCCAGATTGGTACCGATTGCTTCTGGAATCTCTGTTGTTGCAGCTGGAAGTTGAATCATGAATCATGAATCCCTAGAATCATGGTCTACCTTCATCCATGCTCCTTTTATCCCAAGACTAGACCCTGAGCTATCATCTGCTTTTCCTAACCCCACCTCCGAGAGCTAGGCCAAGATGCAGGGTACATACATTCTATAGCAAAAGTTACTTTCTCCAATTTGCAACTTTCTTTTTCTTCCTAGGCTTCTCACATCTCTTCTTTAGATGCCTTAAGAGTGAAAGACTTCTGCATCAGACAGAAGGCCACAGAACACTTATGAATTGGTTTCAAAGTAAAAGTAACAAATTATTAGCCTCTAGGTGAACTTCCTTAGATAAGTCTTTTAAAAATGATTGACTTGGGGCTGGGGAGATAGCTTAGTGTGTAAACGTGCTTGCCTGACAAGAATCAGCACTGAGTTGGATCCCCAGTACCCACCTAAAAAAGCCAGTGTTGTTCATTTGACATCCAGTGCCTGGGAGGCAGAGACAGAAGACTCCCCGGAGCTTGCTGGTTAACCACTTGCACTGGATTGTTGATGTCAAGTCCTTTGAGAGACTATCTCAAAAAGAGGTGAATTCATTCCTGACAGTTACACCCAGGGTTGTTCTCTCCCCACCACATACACATGAGCACATGCATTCACACCTACCCATGTGCACTCACACACACACACACACAGAAACATGCATGCATTCACACTACACACACACACACACTCACAATGATTGACCTACTTGAACCATGTTCTCAGAGGACATCTGATGTAACAGTGATCGAGGATAGGCTAGGAACAAATGTTTGCTGATTGCCTTCTATGTGCAAGACATTGTGTTCAATTCTCATGTCCTCCCACCCACTGAGCCTGTGATGTCACCTCCAATGTATAGACAAGGAAAATGGAATCCAGAGAGAGCCAGTGACTTGTGTGCTTAATAACTTTGATAGTGATATTCTGAGAGAAGGAATTAAGGCTCTGGTGGGATTCATTCCAACAGAGACTCTTTTCACACCACCATGCTATCGAATTCCTGGACAGGATAATATAGAGGGAAGGCCAGGCAAAACGAATATGTTATAATGTAAACATCCGAGAAATCATATATTTGTCAAAGCAGATAAATTCTAATGAGAAGTGGTAAGAGAGTTTTTCTCCTCTCTGCTACCACCATACAGACAAAGTTAATTACTGGTCAAGGAAAAATCAGGACATGTACATAACTCATTAACTCTTATTTGTTTAAAGTCAGATGGCATATGACAAAAGAATTTGTTCCAGATGTCAGACCAGCACAATAGAGTTTAACAACCCATGGGTGAGAGAGAGAGAGAAAAGACCTGATACATGAAATCACAGTCAGGCCTCAAGGCAAAGGAAGCATCTGGTTTAAGTGAGCTGAGCCATCTCTAAGTTTCCTCACATCTGACTCGGGAAAATCTCCACACCAAGATCCCAAGATCACTTTCTGTCCCACCTCAGCCATCAGTTCTAGGCCCACTGTTCTGAATGTCAATGTCTTTACCATTCTCTGAACTTCAGGCACTCAAAAGGATGATTTATACCAATTCCTTGTGGGGTTTGAGAATGGTAAAACATTTATTTTACCTGAAGAATGCATAGACATACATATCTATTCATCGCATAAGCTAAATGACCAAGTTCAATGTATTGTGATCCTCTCTCTGCTTGTCAGCAAGCTCAGAGACCAATTTCCTACTCAAATGCAGAGCTCTGCATGGCCTGATTTCCTCATAAAATTATATACTGCATTAGTCAGGGCTCTCCAGAGAAATAGAACCACTAAGCTGCATGCAGATATATCAGAGAAATAGTGCATTTTTTGCTTGTGATGTGTAATGTGGTATCTCTCTGTGTGTGTGATGTATGCACATGTATGTGCCCATGCAGCACCCCATGTGCTCACCTGTGATGGGGTGAGCTCACCTGTGGTGGCCAGAGAACATCTGGTGCCCTGCTCCATCACCTTCCACCCTTTCTTACTCTGAGCCAGACACTCTGACTGCTGCCAGAACTCGCTGTGTTTTCGGAGAGCCCAGGTGATTCCCTGGTTCACTCCTCATTGCAGCACTGGGGCAACAGGCAAGCAGAGTCACACCCAGATGTTGATGTGGGTTCTGGAGATTCAAACATGGGTGGCTTAAGATCCCCTCGGCCACTCATTAGACAGGCACAAGAAGCACACTTAAACCACTGAGCCATCTCTCCAGCCCAATATTGCATTTCATAATTATGGTGGGATGGTCTTAGGTGACTTTGAAAGCCAGGACTTTTCATAATCTGCACCCAGGAAAGCCGGTTGCATGATTTTTACAGGAGAGTCATGAACAAATGTCTGTTCACTCCAGATAGGGCATTGATGACAGACCAAAGTAACAATTCCACCAAAGTCCAACATGGTGAACCAGTGAGTTGATTGGAGTACTCACAGGAGTATGAGAGAGGGGTTACTTATAGGAGTATGGAGAGAAAAGCTGCATCCCTGGACCTCCCTGTGTGACTTGAAGACCACACAACCAGCTGGAGAGTCTCCTCTCCTTAACGTTTGCTTGTTGTTGTATAACCTTAAGGAGGGGGCCTCTTGAGTCTTATAAGTTTTGGGAATTTCCTGAGCCTTGTGAGTTTCCTTCACCTCCTGGATCTAACTGGCCTCTCTCCAGGAGAGGAGATTTCAATTTGAAGGAAGGACATTGTTGTCTAACATTAGTTTTCTGTCAGTCAGTTTGAGGCCAGATACTGGAGAACCAGGGTGGGGATGGAGAGGCCACTGGTATCAAGATCCAAGAACCATGAACTCTTATGCCAGGATCAGGTGGACTTCATAGCACAAAAAGAAATTGGATTGACCTTCCCCACCCTCCATGTTCTTTCTAGGTCCTCAATGGATTGGATGATGGTCTCTGTGACATGATACCTGAGGAAACAAATTAGAGGAGGAAGGTCATGGCAGGGAGCAAGTGGTGGACAGAAGCTGTTGAGAGAGAGAGAGAGAGAGAGAGAGAGAGAGATCGGCTATGTTACATCTATCAGGTTGGGACTCTTCAGGGGTGTAGTTTGTGTGTTGGGGGGTGGGACACTTTTCAGTGATGAAGCCCATGAGTTGGCCTTGTAGGACTGTGTGGTGACAGCTGTCTTTGAGTAAGTAATGCCAATAAACTCATTGGCACACCAACCTGGACTTGATGGAATCTTTTCTTTGGTCTGTCTGTTCCCTCTCTAGCTGAAGCAATAGATGCTTTTGACCTTGTTGCCTGCAAAGGTCATGCAACATTTGCCTGTTTCCACGAGTGAATAGTTTCCTATGCTGAATAAATTGGAATATCTTCCCAAGAGTGCACTGATTCACCACCCTATGACCTGCCGTTATTTATTATTTTCTGCCATTGACATGGACCGAGACCTCAATTCTCTCCTCTACTACGCTGGCACTTACTTCGCCAACATTTCCGAAGCCCTCAACAGTACTTGTCTAAGAATGCTTAGCAAATCCTCTTCAAATCAAATGGCCTGCTCTCACTACTTAAAATTATGGGGTGGACATGACCAACCTCCACTATTTCTGAATGTGAAATAGCGTCCTTATTTGTTGACACATATACAAGCATTTTATATTGTTGTGCTGTTTTTCTCTAGTCTTTAAGTACTGTATTCCTGAAAAGAATGTAGAATCCATCAAGACTTAATATTCATATACTATATATGTGTGTGTGTACATTGTTTTCTCAAAGAATTGAGAAACAGTGCCTTGCATATAGAAGTAGTAGATAAAATATTTGTGGTTATAAATACTCAGGGGCTGGGGAGGTGGCTCAGTGGGCAAAGTGCTTGTCAGGAAAGCCTGAGGACCTGAGTTTGAATCCCCAGGACCCATGTGAATTTCTGGGTGTAGTGGCACACACTTATAATCCCAGGGCTGGGAAGATGGAGACAGGCAGACCCCTAGGGCTTCCTGGTGGAGGGTGACTGAGGAGGACACCAGATGTCAACCTCTGGCCTTCTGTATGCACACACAGAGACATGCATGTGTACCCACCCTCACATGCACCCCCCACTTGCACCCACACATATGAACATAAATACACACATGCATACCACATGCACATGCCAAAAAAAATAGAGCTAGATAATTACCTTCACATTCATTAATTGCTAATTATTTCTGGAGTTGATCTTGGCTCGACCAGAAGAATGGGGGAATCTTTTAGGTAAGACAGCGCCCCTGTAAGTAGTTATCTACCATCATAAAGGAGCCCATAGCTGCCTGGCTCATTCCCGTTGGAGTTCTTGCATTACAATGTCTCCTCTGCTGAGACGCCCTCCAAGAGAACATATTCCCCCTTAACCAGGATTGCTCAAGATTGAAGTGCTCCGTGTTCCTGACCTCCAGCTTGTCTTCCTTCAGCTCAAATGCTGACAAATGTTGCCCTTCTCTACAGCCTTCATTTCTTTAACATTTCTCCTTATCTCCAATTCTCCAATCCCAGTTATCTGAACCCGGCTGTTGTGAGCATTTTATTCTCTGCTCTTAGGATTTCTGTTCTTCTTCACCCAGACTGAACTCCCTGTGTCCAAGGGTGAAGCTTGCTATTCTCCATTCTTGCCTCTCGATTGCTTTTCATCAACCTTTCCTTTGCCTGAATGATAAGTATTTCAGGCGGGTCAGGCTAACAGCTGTATCAACCAATCCTTGAAACTCAGTGGCTTAACCCAGTAAAGGTTATACTTAGCTCACATGACTGCCTGGTGTGGCTCAATAGGCCATTCTTAGCAATCCCATAGGGGTGCATATTTCCAAAGACCCAAAGGGAAGAAAGAGGCACGAAGTATTGGGGAATGACCATGATTGCGTCTATTTTCCATATCTGAAACTCAGCTCCTCCCACTGTAAGGAGAGCTGGGGATTCATCTCAGCTTTGTGCTCAGGAAAAGGAAATCAAGGCTGGGAGAGGCTCAAGTGGGCAAAGGCATTGGCTGCCTGAGGGTAACAACCTGGGTTCAGATCTCCAGAACCCACATAAAGCCCCAGTAAGGAGTGTCTGTAATCACAGCAAGATGGAAGGAAGGTGGGGACAGGAGAATCCCTGAAAGATGGTCTGTCTCAAACAAGGTGGAAGGTGAGGACTGACACCCAAGGTTTTCTTCTGACTTACACACACACACACACACACACACACACACACACACACACACACGTAACAAAGAGAATCAGACATAGAGAAATCTCTACTGTGGCAAAACTAGCAGGGCATTTTGCAAATCTCAAAGTTATCTCATTTTAGAGGGACCCAGTTAGCCGAGAGAATGAGCCCCACTCAATATCTGGAATCAAGGATCCCTTAGTACATTGATTAGCAGAGTATAACCAGAACATCTGCGATTTTTCACAATAAGTCATAGTGGGCACCTTCACTCTGCACCAAGCACTGTTCTGGGCACTTTATGGCTTTACTGCTTGTAACATAGACCTCACCACCAGCATCTTCATTTATAGATGATGAACCCAAGGAAGAAAGAGATTAGTTAATGTTCCCAAGATCACACAGCTAATAAATGGCAAAGCTCAGGCTTGAACCCAGGCAGTTTGATTCAAAGATCGATGCATGCTTCAGCTATGATAATCTTCTCTAAAATAGAATGTCGTCATAAGCCAGTGAGACAGAAACCAATGACTTTCGACACAAAAACCCCTAAGCTCACAACATTAAAGCAGCCTGAATACTCACCCACCATGACTCAGGGAATTGAGCAGAAGAGGGGGCAGAAAGATTGTGAGAGCCGTGGTGGGGGAGATTATCCAGAGGCATGGCACCCCTCAGTAACAACACACATGGGCCAGGAGGACCGGGCTGAGTACTAGGCTATCCATGGTCCCCTGCCACAGGGACTGATCCAGACGACCCATGGAGGAAGATATCCAGCTGATTGGGGATGGGGAGGGGAGGCATTGGGGAATTGGGGATAACAACTCATTGTTGGCCCACTAAATAATGTAACTCATTATGGACAAAAAAAAATGTCATCAGCAAGAAATTCTCTTGAAGATTGAAGTACATAGTGAGAGTGTGCGTGTCCCACCTTGATAGGCCACAAGCAATCAGAGCCACCTGCTCTAGTTTTTTAATTTATTGGTTTTATTTTATAATAGACCCACTCTCCATCACCCCTATTCTGCTGATTGTTATTCATTGTGGGGGCCAAGATTCCTCGGTCATTCTCTGTAGAGATGGGGGAACCTAGTGTCTCAGGCTATTCCCACCACCCTGCTGCTCTTTTTTTTTGTTTGTTTTTGTTTTTGTGTTTTTCAAGGTAGGGTCTCACTCTAGTCCAGGCTGACCTGGAATTCACTATGTAGTCTCAGGGTGGCCTTGAACTCACGGCGATCCTCCTACCTCTGCCTCCCGAGTGCTGGGACTGCTGCTCTTATAATCTTTCCACATGATGCCCCCTGAGCCTTGGTGGACAAGATAAGGATCTGGTTTAGTGTTGTTTTCTCTGGAGCCTCTGGACCTCTGTTGTTATGAGGTTTGAGTGACCACAGTGTCTGTCATCACTTCCCTGGAACTGGTTTTCAGGCAGGCCATGAGAGCGGTATTCATGTCACCGCTTCCCTGCAATGACTTCTGGACCTGGAAGATGAAGGGGAGGTGACCCTTCTCCTGGTGGACAGTCACCTCTCTCTGCTTGATGGATTCATGTACCTGGTTCTCTCCAGTGTTCTCCTCCACCTGCCCACACAAGCCCCCAGGGGACCACCTGCTGCATTAATGGTCTCTTTTTAATGTGTGTATGTATGTATGCATGCACGTATGTATGTATGATGCATGTACTCACATGTGTATGTATGCCTGTATATGTAGTGTGATGAATGTGTGCGGTGTATGTTTATGGGCACATGTGTCCCATGTGTTCATGGGTACCCATGATCAGAAGTCAAGCTCAGGGTGTCGTCGCCTCCTTCTACTTTGCTGGAGACAAGGCCTATCTTATTATTTGACGCTGTCAGCACCAGACTCGCTGTAAGAGCTTCGGGATTTTCAGGATTAGATTTCTCATCATGGAGGCCTGTTGGGATTGCAGACCTATGTGCCACTTAGTGTCCAGCTGTATGAATGTGGGTGTTAGGGATGCAAACTCTTTCTCACATAAATGGTTATAAACAACATGAAATGTTTAACACAGTTTGATCTCTATACTAATTCCATCAACCCCACTAATTATAAAATAATCCATAATATTTCACCTTTCACTCTGTTCCTTTCTCATCCCAGTATTTTTTATTTTAAATATTTATTTTTTTTGAGAGTGAGACAGAGAGAGGAAGAAAGAGAGAGAAAGAAAAAGAGGCAGACACACAGAGAGAATGGGTGCACCAGGGTCTCTAGCCACTACAAACTCCAGACACATGCGCCACCTTTTGCATATGGCTTTACGTGGGTACTGGGGTATCAAACTCGGGTCCTTCTGCTTTGCAGGCAAAGGCCTTAATTGCTAAGCCATCTCTCCAGCCCCTCATCCCCGTATTTTAATGATAAAAGACATTTAATAAGATCCAGGCTTTGTGGTGCATGCCTTTAGTTCCAGAAGTTGGATCATTGTCAGTTCTGGGCCAGCCTGGGGCTACAGAATGAGTTCCAGGTTAGCCTCAGCGAGAATGAGACCCTACCTTGAAAAAAAAATAGAAAAAATATTTAAGAGTCTCAAGCTGTATCCCTGAGCTAAAGTATGGAGCCCAGGTTGGCCTTGAACTTTTGACCTTCCTGCCTCTGCCTCTTCAACAATTTCCTGCTGGTCAGCGTAACATTTAAAAAAGACATTTAGTGAGCACCTACTATGTGCTAGCCCATGTTTTCGATTTCAGGAATTGGAAGAGAGGGAGAAGATATGACAACTAGAGGTGTAATAGACATTCCTGGGTTACATCATGTACCAGAAGCGGAAGAGATGTGGTTGTGCAATAAACCAAGCAAACCAAGGGTCTATCTTTGTGTGTTCAGCAGATCACCATCATCCACCCGTTGACTTAAGAACCTCAAAGCCAAGCAAGGATGTGAGTAGTCAGGGACATCCTTTTTTTGTAAAATACCTTTATTACGAATACGTGTATACACTGTATGAGCAAATCTTGTGAAGGTGTCCCCGTTTCCCTCCTGTCTGTCCCCTCCCCACTGGGGTCCTTCCTCGGTGCGCTGGATGCACATTTGAGTAAGACATGAATGGCTCCAGAGAAGCCATCTGTTCTCAAGTACCTGGTGAGAGGGCTGGGACGATGGCTCAGTCAGAAAAATGCTTCATGTGAAAATTTCAGGACTTCAGTTTTATCCCCAGCATGCCCGAAAAAGCCAGGTGACCTGGTGGCTGCACCTGTGATCCCAGTGCTGGGGACAAGGAGACAGGAGGATCCCTGGGGTTTAGTGACTGGCTAATCTGGCCAAATCCACACCCTTGTAAAATCGGGAAATTGCTAAATTGAACCATTATACATTAGAGACTGCCTGCCATTATCAATGTACCAAGGAGTTACAAGTGCAACAGAAAGAAGTCTCAAAGCCCCTCCATCCATTTTTCCCTGTGGCTTATTGCGTGTTTGCAATTCTCTCTTAATACACACACACACACACACACACACACACACACACACACACACTTATTCTTTTATCTTTTTGGGCGTGTGTGTGTGTGTGTGTGTGTGTGTGTTGTGTCTATGTATGTTTGTGTAAGCATGGGCTCTTGTGTGCCTATAGGTGTGTGTGCATGTGTGTGTAGGCCAGACTTGGACATCAGATATCTTCCTGGCTCGTTTTCCACCTTACTTACTAAGACAGGATCTCACTGAATCCATATCTTGCCAGTTTGTCTAACTAGCAACCTAGGATTTCCTATCTCTGCCTCCCAAAGGCTGGTATTACAGGCAGGTCACCACACTGACCCAGCTGTAAGTAGGCAACCCAAGTCCTCACTCCAGAGATACTTATCTTCTTCATTGGATTATCATCTATAGGATGGAGAATTTACACACTGTGAAAGTACATTTGTTTCAGCTTAATCCCACAGTGAGATTGCTTCAATGTTTACAGCCTGTATGTTTACCATACTGTTATTGTTCATTTCTTGGTTGACTGAAGTTTATTGTCCAGTATTTCTTTAACAAGACCCTATGGGATTTAGATTCTCTAACTTCTTACACACTTTAAAATTGTTTCTTTTTTTCCTGCAACATCTTTATTGAGTTACAATTCATATGCTATACAATTCACCCATTTAAAGTGTGTAATTCATTTTTTTACTATGTCTAACACTTGGGCAGTGCTCATTATAATGAATTTTAGGACATGTTTTAAAAATCAATTTACAAAAAAACACACACACACACACAAAAAAAAATTTACAAAGGAACTCAGTATCCATTAAAAGTTTCCTCCCAATCCTTCTTGTCCCAAAATCTAGTCAACAATGAATGTGTATGGATTTTCCCATTATGGACATTTTAATAAACGTTTGCTTTCATTTTTTTCACATGTCCGTGTGTGCTGTTCTTGCATGTGTGTGTGTGTGTTTGTGAGTGTGTGGACACACCTGTGAATACAAGTGCAGGCTTGTGCGCGTGCGCACAAAGGCCAGAGGTTCACATCAGGTGTCTTCCTTAATTGTTTATTCCGTGAAATGTCTCTGTAACTCACCAGCAAGCCATAGGAATTCCTGGTCTCCACCTTCCCAAGGCTGGGATTACAGGTGTCACCCACCCTACCTGGTATTGTCATGGGTGTTGGGGGTCTGAACTCAAGTCCTCATGCTTGCTGACAAATGTTTCATCCACTGGGCCACCTCCCCCAAATGTGCCTTCCTATACTCCGTATCCTTTTCTCCTCTCCCATCTCTCACGAACTACCCCTACTTTTATTCTTGCATCATTTCTGTATATTTTCTGTGCTTGTCTGCTTTATATTAAAGTTTGTGTTTGGTAGAAATGAAGGTGTTTTTTTTTTTCCCTCTGGGCATATATTGTATGCAAGCATTCTGTGTTAGAAGGAAATATTGGGCAGGAATGAAGTTTTTCTCTTTATTTTATGGGGGAGTTTGTGCAAATTCTGGGACCTTTGTGAGCTGCCCCAGCTCAGCTGAGCTGACAACATGAGGCTCCCTGGCCTCTTCTCCTGACTCTTGCTTCAACTTACAAACAAATCTAAAAATTCAAAGCTAGGATCTGCATATGAGATACAACACGAAGCGTTTATCATCCAATTTCCCTTTAAATATGTATGTTTATGCCCATTGTTAGTGCTGCTCTCACTTTGGGTTGGAAAAGATTCTCTTTCAGATGATGGTGACTACTGAGGAGACTCAAAACTCATCAGAGTGCTGAGAGGTGACACATGAGTGTTGAGCACTAAGGGAGACATTTCTATCACCATTGCAGAAGAGGTGGTGGAAAGACTGTAAGCCAGAGGATGGGGAGGAGTGCTTTGAAATGTCTCCTAGGCACCAATGGCCAGTGCATTCGTGACCTCATAAGCAGCTGTCATTATCCTCACAAGACCTGTGCGTAATAGTGGGCCCATCAACATGTTATCACAGATGATGTAGGAGAGCAAAAAAGAAAGAAAAAAGGCATCAAGGGACTTGGAAAGAAGAAGGTGAGAGGAAGGGAAGACAAAGGGCAGTGCTGGGAGGATGTTGTGGTCAGGGTCTATTGTGTATATTTATGGTGGTTGTCAAGAAAAACGAGAGGGAAAGGCTCACTTTCCAGTTCTTCTCACCCATCCTGTGCCACATGCTTGCTCCCCTTCCCTTGGATGCACTTGTCACAGGGTTCATTTTCCCTTCCTTCCCTCCTCTCTCTCTCTCTCTCTCTCTCTCTCTCTCTCTCTCTCTCCCTCTCTCTTGTTGGTGGCACTAGAGATTGAACCAAAGGCCTTGTGTATGTAGGCAAACTTCCATCAGGTGTACTTCACATTGTCCTGCATACCCACCCCCTCTTGTAGTTTCTCCTTGGAGACAAAGTCTTACCAAGTTGCCTACACTGGCCTTGAGTTCACATTGTAGCCCATACTGGCCTTGAACTTGGGATCCCTCTGCCATCTGAATAGTCAAGAAGCTAGAGTAACACCACCAGGCTCATTGGGTTGTTTACTTTTACATGTTCTTAAGCACATACAGGAAGAAAGCTTAACCAAATGACACCTCTGGTTGTCTGGGAGTCATGGGTTCTATGATGTTTCTTCCGTGTGTGTGTGTGTGTGTTTGCTATACACGTGTATGCAGATGTAGACACTGTGCACACATGTGTGAAGGCTGGATGTCCTCTTATCTTTTCTACCTTATTGTTTGGAGACAGGGTCTCTTGCTGAACATGGAACTCCCTGTTTTATGGTTCGACTGGCTGACCTTTGAGCTCTAGCGATGTTCCCAGCTCTGCCACCATCAGTCAGTGCTGGGTTTACAGGTATGTGCAGCTACACTTTGCTTTTTACATGTGGGATGGAGTTTGAATTTGAACTCAGGTCCACGTGCACATGCAGGAAGTATTTTTATCCACTGAGCCATCTCTCCAGTCCTTTGCTGTGTTCTTTATATTTCTCCATATTTTCATCTTTAACATATATGTATATGTATAGATATGTGTATGTATATATATATATAAATATATGTTTCATACATATATGCATATATATACATATATATGTATATATACACATATATAGAGAGATAGATAGATAGATAGATCCTTGATTCAGAAAATCAATGCATCTTATTGAAAACGGACGGTTCACATGGCCTCAGTGGACGAGAGGGGACACTGGCTGTCACCTCTGAAATGCATGGCAGTAATACATAATGACAGGACAATTGAAGAGGGCAGAGTGTTCAGATCTGGCAAGACCAGAGAAGCCGGTGCAGATACAGAAACAATCTGGAAGCAGTGTCAGACAGGGAGGATTCTGTACATCCGTATTATTATGATAATATGATAATTCTCCCGCGAGAGGAAGCTGGGGTTGCAGAGGTTAGGTAAATTGCCTGCAGTCTCTCGGTTGTGAAGACGTGAGGAAATCTTGCTCTTCTAATTCCACATTCTAGGCCTTTCTGCTCCTTCCTGTCTCCTTATTAGCTCTCCAGCTGGGATGACTCAGTGCACGGTAATGCTATTAAGCAAGAGAGGGCACAGCGAGGAGGGGAAGATAATGAGCTGTGTTTGGGACATGATGAGTTATTGTGGATAGAATGCACTCTGCTCCGCCGCTGGAATCACACGGAGAGAGAGGCATCATTTTCTGTGAAAGCCCACTGTGTCTGTCACCTCACTTCTGTCAGTCAAATGAGGAAAAAAAATCATATTTCTAGAATCCTGCTGGTGGCTGTCTTTCTCCCAGGATGAAAGCAGGAGTGCAGATGACACCAGGAGCTCACGGAGACGGGGCTGTGACAGAGAGTGACTGTTCTGAGTCATCCATGGGCCAAATGGCATCAGACATATTTCTCAGCATCCTGCCAGCTCTGGGCTCTTGGATGGGGATACACCAGGCACCTTGCCGGTGAGTCTCTCAGACTCTGACAGTCCCCTTATGTTTCTGCTTTCTCATGGAATTAGGGCGATGCCTCCCACGTGGGAAGTGATGGATAAATATTTTGGTTAGAAATAGATCACGGGGGTGAGGAGATGGCTTAGTGGGTAAGGTGCTTGCTGTGGAGGCATGAGGACCTGAGTTCAGATCCCCAGCGCCCGTGTAAAATGCTGGGTGTGGTGGTGTACACGTGTAACACTAGGACTGAGGAGGCAGAGACAGAGGATCCCTGGGGCTGGCTGGCTAGCTGGTCTATCTGGATCAGTGGACTTTGGGTTGAGTAAGAGACCCTGTCACACACATATGAACATGCACACTCATACACATGTATGCCTTCACACACTGAGTCCACACACATATAAACAGATATGCACATATGCACACACACGTTCATGCATACCCTCATACACACATGTACATGCACACACACATGTGCGCACACCACACATATATGCACACTGTCCATGCACATATGAACATGTATGCACACACATGCATACACTGTCCACACACATATGAACATGCATATATACATGCACACACACCACACATATACACACTGTCCATGCACATATGAACATGCATATACACATGTGTACACCACACACAGTGTCCACACATATGAACATGCATATATATGTGCACACACCTCAGGCACATATACACACACCACACACACAGGAACATACTTACACACATCTGCACATACACACTGTGTCCACACATGTAAGAACATACATACACACACATGCACATGCACCATACACCTATACACATACCATACATACTGTCCATGCACATATAAACATGCATATACACACATGCACACACACCACACACATATACACATCACATTGTCCACGCACATATGAGCATGCATACACACATATGCACACACACCACACACATATACACACACCACACACACTGAATCCACACAAATATGAACATGCATACACACATGCACACACACCACACACACTGAATCCACACACATATGGACATGCATGCACACACATGCACACATACCACACACACAGTCCACACATATGCACACATACACACACATACAAAAGCAATCAATCACTTAATAAACATTGCATTCAGAACTAGCTCATATTTTGTGCACAGGTATTTGCTCAAACTGATTGTGAGGGTTCCAAAAACAAAAATGCAAGTAGACCAACGAAACCCATGTGTAATTTTAAAATTTCAAGGCTTTTAAAATTGGAAATTGTTTTTTTGCTGAGGCAGGCATTCTTCTATGTACACGTGTAGGGCATGTGTATATGTATATGTGTGTTTGTATTATGGGTGTGGACATGTGTGGGTACACATGTGTGCATATGTGTGGAGACCAGAGAACATGGAGTGTCATTCTTCAGGCACACCATCTATTTTCTTGGATATGGGGTCTTTCACTGGACTTGGAGCTCACCAATTAGGCTAGACGAGGTGACCAGTGAGCCCCAGGGATCCTGCTGTCTTCATCTCCCTAGCTTTGGGATTACAGGTGCACTCTACCTTGCTGTTATATGGGTTCTGGGGATCAAACTCGGGTCCTCGTGCTTTTGAGGCAAGTTCTTTACCAATTCCCCAGCTGCACAAGTTTAATTTTAAGTGGACCTGCATGATGGGTAGTTGTGATTGTCGATTTGATCAGAGAAGCACCTGGGAGGCTTGTAGAGCACGCTTCTGGGTGGTATGTGAGGGCTAGGTTGTGCTATGCAAACAATTCCCTCCAATTTAGCAGTTTATGACAGCAACTGTTCCTTCCTTAGTCATACTGACATGGGACTTTTGGGGTGTCCTTGAGAGCAACGGAACTGTATATTGGCTTTTAGTGGGCTGTGACTCAGAAGCTGAGGTGCTGGGCACTCAGTGATCACAGAGAGCATCC
>PVHP010037979.1:0-17109 GCA_004024765.1 Zapus hudsonius | reverse complement strand
GGGGTGGGCTTATGGGGTTTGTAATTGGTTTCACCATTCCTTTGGCACACCTCCTATCCTCTGCTCATGCAATAGTTCTCCTAGAGTCTGTAAGCCAAAACAAACCCATTCCTTCCACAAGCTGCTTTTTGTCAGGCTCTTTGTCACAGCAATGAGAAAGCTGACTACAACAGAATGCAACAGTGAAAATACTAAGGATATTGCTGTAATAAATTAATTTGAACCTGCCCCAGGAATTATTATTTTTTAATTAACATGAATAAAATTATAGGAGGCTAACTTATGAGCTTTGGAATGTAAGCTACCTAGGAAAGCAATCCTATAGCAGACATTGAATGAAAGGTAGTGAATATGTTCAGTCGTAAATGATCTTGTCCTCCATTGCTTGCTTTCCTGGAATGGTTGTGGAGAACACTGATCCCTGAGTGTTGAGAAGTAGGTTTGACTTTGACACAAGCAGAATACCACACATTTGAGAGGCTTATAAATAGCATCTATTTTTCATAGTGCTCGAGGCTACAAGTCTGGGATCAAGCATCAAGTGAAGGTGTTTTCTGGAGTATAGATGATCATCTTCTCATTATATGTTTATATTGTGGAATGGGTCAGGAAGTGCTCTGAGGTATCTTAAGATACTATTCATTACTGTTGAATTCTCACTGTCGCATCACTTGTCAAATGTCTCAATTTCTGTGGTTAGAATTGAGATATAGGAATTTTGTGAAGACATAAACATATAGTCTATAGCAATGTACAAAGGAGTGCTCACAATGTTCTCAGCTTGTGAATCATTGCCACAGGAGGAAGTGAGCTAGTTCCTGGGCTGCCTCAGATCCACTGTGTCACAACACTTCATACAAAGACATGTCCTAGACAGAAAGAAATTGCTAACGTCTTTTAAACAAGTTGTAATCTGCCCCCAGAACTAAGAGGAGGTTATGTTGCTACACTCAGAATTAAAGATGGAGATTTGTGCTTGTAGGTGTAAAACCCACTGATCCATTTTAAGGTTTCCTGTCCCAGAGGTTGTGGGACCAAAGTTACATTAGTGCTAACACAGAGAAGTATGTGTTCAGTGCTATCCTAAATTCCAGGCCTTTCCTAAATTTGTTATGTCAACCATAAGATCAACTCAAGTGACAGTGAAAGATCTGAATATTTTATAGGAAATTGTGATTTCCTAAGAGAGATGTGATCCTCTGGTAGATATTTGCCAAAATATAGTTTTCCCAATCACAGATGAGGTAATGACTACTCTCCCCATCTTCCATGTACAAGATCCAGAACAAGATCATAAGGAATGTACCAATTCAGTATAATCTCCAGTACATTAGCAAACACATTCTTCACAAAAATACCAAATTAGCAAACTAGCAAACAAACAAGAAATCCTAAAAGAGTTATTTGGAAACTCAAAAGGCACTAAATAGCCAAAGCAAACATTTACATCTGGAGCAATGCATGAGCGTCACTACCTGACTCCTCTTATACTGCAGAGCCATGGGGAGGGGACATGCTCATGATATACTCATAGACATATAGACCATTGGAGGAGAATGGAGAACCCCAGAAACAAGCCCACACAGCTACAGCTACAGCCTTCTGCTTTTCCATAGAATTGTTACACACACACACACACACACACACACACACACACACACACATTCAGGATACATTATCCAGAACCCCAAAGGAAATGAGCTGGAAGGCAGTTCATACCCTCTGGTATAAATACAATCAATAAAATATTTCTGTTCATATATGGATCTCATGGATAAGTGAGGATAAAGGGAGGATTACCCAATATTCAGTTGATCATATTTAGACATGGTATTTATTGGAGGAGAGAAACTCACATGATAGTTTCAGTGGATTTCTTTCTTGTTTACTTGTTTGGTTGGTTCTGCTTTTACCAACTCACTTTATTGTTATTTTATTTATTTTGTACTTATTTACTTTTCATCTGAATGTTCCAAAATGCAGCACTGCATAGAAATATAGACACTGACCTTTGGAATTGTTTAATAAAGAGTGGGCACACTGCTTATTGAACAGAACTTGAAGTAAGGAACCTTGCAGCCTTTTAAACCAACAGTGAACCTGTTACTTCTGCTCTTCCTGTGTTGCTGGGTTTCCTGATGCTGCTGCTTCTACTTCCTGCAGACATCTATCTGGTGATTTATTGGCCACAAAAAATTATCAAAACATGAGTGAGTTGATAAGGAACTGTGACTCCAAACACTTCCTAAAATATTGGCTCAAAGGAGACTTAAATAGCAGGAGTGTCTAAACTCTGCTAATACAGAACACACACTCGCACACATCCAGACTTGCACACAGGCGCATCATTCACAGATGTTACCACTGTAAACCAACCTGTTGCTTTCAAATTCTTTTGGGCTTTTAATTCCCTTTAACAGCCATTGCTGTCAACAGTGGTGAATATATTTCACACATGCATATATTGTTATGAGTCAGGAGTGCAACCAGATCAATAGGGAGATAAAGCACATAGCATAGTTTAAGTTCTGGTCAGCATATCCAATGTTCCTGTCAACATTGATCACCTGCGCTACTCAGGGGGAAGGCAATCTAAGGCATAGTAAATCTGATTGCATTACCCTAAGTAGGTTGGTTACATGGTTGTAAGTTAGGCATAAGCTAAACTTTAGCATAGTTAGGAATTTAGCTGGAAAAGCTTCTCACAGAAATATTCTCAGAAAAATTATTATCAAGGTCCATATGTAGTATTCCACAGCTCTTTCCTGTAGTTTATTCCCATGTGAATATCTAGAAGTTCATGTATTATGTGCTTGTACTTCTTATTCACATGAGGGAATTCTAAGAGATTTAACAGATCCCAGATATATGCTTCAAAAAAATATACTACTACATTTTGATTGTACAGCACTAACACATTTGAAATATGTAAATCTATGTGACTCCCGACTTTTCTTAGTGGAGGCTCTATGAAAGCACTTCTAAGCTGCCCTGTGGATCATGGACAAATCATCTTTATTACAAACCTTTCTGACATATAAAGCTATTAGGAGAAAAGATATTTTTATTTAAAAGTAGCTGCTAGCTAGCTACTAGAATTCTGTTGCCTCTAAATTCTTGATCCATGGAAAATAGTTCTCTTAAGTGCGGTTTCCATTTTAGGGTGAATTAACTAAGAAAATTTATGCCAATGATCATTAGAGCTCTTAGAAGTTAATAAAATGTGCTTATTGAAAAAGGTTACAAAAAGGTATAGGAGAATTCATATTATCTTCAATGGTGTCTAAGTTGTAGCAGGAAAAAAATAAGCATTGTCAGGTAATCTTACTGGACAGTTTTATTCTCTACTTGGGTGTCTGAAGTTAAACTGTGTATAATTGACATTTTAAATCAGAGAGATTATAAATATCTGGTCCAAGCATGGTCTTGTGATGATTCAACTAAGGGAAACAAGATAGTGTACACTGTGCTGTTATTTCTGACTAAACTCAAGGTCAGCTGAACAAAATTAAAATTTGTTGAAAATTCCATTTCTTGGATGGAACATAAAGGAACACCCGCTGCTCTAGTCAACATTCCTTGATGGATCTTGTTGTACTTTTAGTATTTCTCAAATATATCTGCTACTAGGTATGCAACATGTAAACAGATTAAAACACTCTTTGGAACAGAGAAGAGATATTGGTTTAATTATTTGGAATGACTGTATACATTTCTGATATAGATTCATACTTTCCATGAGACAGTTTGGAATGAAGCTGGTGATTGGTCCCACACACACAAAATTGCAAATCTTTATTATGATATTCATAACATCCACTATTATAGACAGAACTCCAAATAAAAGACTCTGTGCTTCTTATGAAGCACAGATACTATTACTGCATAAAATATTGTGACTAATGTTAAAATTCACATTTTCTATCTGATGGTGGAGGCCACTCAACATTAGGGATATGTTCTCTCTCCTTCCATTAGACTGACTTATATGGGCTACTTAAGTCAGTATCACATTAATCTACAGTATCACACTGCTGTTGATGTTTACTCAGTTTATAGTGCATAGTGTCAATGTTAAATGAAAATTGGCTACACGTTGTATTAGTCATTCAGATAATAATTTTTTAGACGAATATTTATGTGCAGGTAGGAATGTCTGGTAAAATGATGAAGTAAGAGCCGTGGTGGGGGAGACTATCCAGAAGCATGGCACCCTTCAGTATCAACACACTTGGGACAGGAGGACCAGGTTGAGTACTAGGCTATCCAGGGTCCCCTGCCACAAGGACTGATCCAGACAGCCCACAGAGGAGGATATCCAGTTGATTGGGGATGGGGAGGGGGGCATTGGGGAATTGGGGATAACAACTCATTTTTTGCCCACTGAATAATGTAACTCATTATGGACAATAAATATATATTTAAGAAAAAAAACTGCTTGAACAAGAAACTGATTTATAATGATTAATAAATAAGACTGAACAAAATTCAATGACTGTGAATAGGACACAATGGAAATATTCATTTTGTTTGCTTTTGCTAAAGAATCCCTGATAAAATTTCCATGTTGGAAAAGGCCTCTGTGGATAGGCAATGGAGAAAACATGGTCATGGACAGATGTGAGTCCTACTTTAGAAACTTAAGCAATTATAAACATTTGCTTTTTAGTCTGTGCAGAAGCTAAGTATCATGAGTCACACACAAATGCACGGCTTGTGCTTCAGGAGTGATCTTAAGAGAAATTGGAAAAGTTATCAGTTGATTAGCCTCCAATTGCTTCCAACAAACCCTGTCTTTCTTTACTTAGAGAAGGTTCCTAGAAGGACAAATGTCTAATTTATATACAATCTGTGGGCTGATATCTCCATGAGGGGAGTCATACAATTAAAATATATTATGAAATTTCTTCCTGACTTCAGTTATAATGATTAATTGTATCACCTTTGCCTGGTGAGATATTCAAGGAAATTTCTACTCACTGCCAAGTTAATAAGGACAAAAATCCTACCCTGTATTTCCTCCTTGTGAACAAGGCAGAACTTTCTCAATCACTGACTTCTTTCTTCCTAGATTCATATCTGAGATAAACATGACAGGTCAACCTATCTGTTCATGGGGATGACACACAGCTTTCTGAAGAGACTATAATGATTTATTAATTTTTTCAGCTGGACAATCCTGTTTTCTTGGAAGTATTTATAACATGAACACTACATAATTGGCTTCAACGTGTCAGGTCAGATTTTAAGAGAAAAGATGTCTTTGTGGAGTCCTGTCTTTCTGTATATCTTTTAAGCCAGGCTTTGTCCTGGCTCAGCTTTTTAATATTTGTTTAAAGACATATCATAACGTGAAAGAAGAAAGAAAAGACAGGTAAATATGGATCATATTTTGTTATTTGTCTTATTTTATATTTTCATTTTTATTGGTAAATAGATATGTAGGTATCATTTATTCTGACATTGTCAAATACAATTTGTATTTGTGTACACTGATCATCATATCCACTCCTATTCCCTATGCCCCTTTCCCTTGCCAGACTCTTTGACTTCCCCTAATCTCCTCCTCCCCCTTCCCCTTTCTATTTGCATGTCACATTTGTTCATTTGCCTATCCCCATGTTTCATCCACATAATCTTTGATAAACAAGCTGAAAACTTTCAGGGGATGAAAGTCAGCTTACTCAACAATTGGTGCTGGAAAAACTAGATATGCACCTGTAGAAGAATGAAGTTGCATCTACATCTTATATTAACTCAAAGTGGGTTATCCTAAAGACATTCACATAGGAAGCTGGTAGCAATAAGAAAGATGAGGGACACCCGTGATGAAAGGTAAACTTGTCAGAACCATTGATGTGTTTTCTGCATGTGAAGTAGCCTTGACCGTCAGGCCAACTTGGAAACTTTCAGTCCTCTTGACACATGAATTTTACCTGATATGAACTATTTATCAAACTCCATGACTCCACAAAGTTAGATTGTGTATCTTCTTTTGTGTTAAGGAGGAAAAACAATTATAGAGTTTAAGACATACATTTTTCTACTGTATTTCATTTGTATTACATGAATTTCATTCTAATATTTTTTAATAATAGAAGTCAATGTACTTTTTCAAAGATTTGCTCAGGAAGTTTAACCATTTCAATAGGTAGACCTCACATAAATGAGTTGAATACATTTTCATTACTTGACATATTTTCATCTTTTTCAAAAATGATACTTTGAAGGATGCATAAAAATTGCAGTCTTTAAGATCAACAGAGAGAGTTGAACCCTGCAACAACAGTTAGGTACTATAGTTTGTGAAAGACATGATCACCTTCTAGGACTCACCAAGAAAAAAGAAACTAAAAGAAAACAGCAAGTTGGGAATCATTCAAAGACAGGCAAATAGTTTACATACCAGAAACACAATATTTAAACAATATGTAATTTATTTAATGAAGATATTCCCAAAAAGTATCTCAGAAATTCACACATGGCCATGATAAAAGACATATTATATTTTTAAAAGAACATAAATAACACTTTAATTATTGTTTTATAGAAATAAGTGACTGTCTCATCTAATCTTATCCATGGCATAGGTTTCATTGAATTATCTTTTCAGAACTGCTGGTAAGAAATTCTAGGAAAATAAAACTTATATAAAATCTTATTTAAGCTGAACTTTTAGGTTAAAATAAGAAAGTAGGAAATTTGTTATATAAATTACTAAGATTCCGTGTAATTATTTTATATAAGTCACACAGGAAAAATATGATTTTTTTCCTACTTTTAGAATAGTTTACAACATGCCTTTGAGGCTGAGGTAATAAATTTCAGTATCAAGTTCTGAAACTATATTAGAGAAGTTGGTAAAAAATGTTAGTATATAAAATGTAATCTATTGGGAAGAAACAGAAAAATGTTGATAGTTATTTCTTTAAATAGAAGGAAAGAAGGTGCTCAAGTGGGGAATAATAAATCAAAAGTAACTCTGAAAGTTAAACAAAAGGAGAAAATATTTCATCTACCTAGAGAAATAGATGTAACCAGGATAAATGGATCATCAAAAATACACGTTTTAGGACCGATAAAGTGAAAAATACAATCAAAGAAGTGAAAATATTTACTGAAAATAAACTTGCAAGAGATAGTATCAATACTAATACCAGAAAAGATAAGTAATTCTATTTCAACTTTAAATGCCTTTAGACAATGGACAAATGGCAGGCTTAAATGTTCATTTACCAATTGAAATAAGTATCCAAGGAGTCCTGCTGACATCCATGTACAAATTTATAAATACTTTCAGCCATTATTTCTTAAAACTACTATCAATAGGCCTGAAGAGATATGTTAGAGGCTAAGGTACTTACTTGCCTGCAAAGCTGAAGGACCCAAGATTGATTCCCTCATTCCCACATAAAGCCAGGTACACATAGTGGCACTCTTGTCTGCATTTTGTTTGCCCTAGCTAGAGGCTCTGTTTTGCCTACTGTCTCTCTCCCTTCTTGCTAATAAGTAAATAATTAGACTAAAAATACTGTAACTTCACTGTAAAAGTCAAAACAACATGTGACAGATATAACCTTAATAATTTTAGGGTACAGTCCTTCATAAAAGCAGCAGCCTGAGGAAGCTGTTCTCACATTGGATGGTCAGGAAGTGAGGAGAAGCTACTGCTGCTCACTTTCTCCTTTTTGTTGCTAACTCACATTCAAGGCTAGTCAGTTTTCTTCAGTCAATACTTTATGGAAACACCCTCAAAGGAACATCCAGAGGTGTTTCCATGGTGATTCTAAATCCAGAGAAACTGACAATGCAGATTATCACAAATTTGCCCCATTGGTTCCCCAACACTCTGGGGATTCCCCTGTTTCTACTTTCCATCTAGCCATTGGCTTGCTGTCCACATGCAATCTCGGTCTCTCCACTTAATGGAAACCTTTTCTGGAAACACCCTCATAGTCACAGCCAGAAGTGATTCTAAATCAGACCTAGTTGGCAAAAATATTAGCCTTCAAAGTGGTCTTATTTCATTTATCTTCCATAAAATGCAAAATATTATTCAATTTAAAAGTAGTTTTATGAATCTGATCAATGAACAATGGCGTTAAAATACCATTTTACCTTGTGTTTGTACCTAGGCTATTGAGCTTATACATATTTTCACACTTTACAAAGTATTATTTTTGTATGTTGAAGCAACATTTATTTGTATATCCAATAAATCATATTGTATATTAGGCACACATTTATGTCTGGCTTATTTTTCAGTGTAGTGTTCATAAGAATCATCTATATTTTGGGCATGTTTATATATTTTTGCTTTTCATTCACCTCAGCAATTATATAAATATGTCTGTGCATTCATCTGTTGAATGATGATAAAATATTTTGAATTCTGATTTTATTATAAATATTTTAGCTGAACATCTTCTACCCAATGTCCTTTAGTTATTCCATGAACACCATTTTTGAACATATGTCTAAGGACTGTTGGGTATTGTATGCATTCATCCAAATTAGTTGATAATACCAAAATACTTGAAAATGTTTGTACAATTTAATCTCATTTCTGTAGTATATAAGATATTTTAATTGTTCTATATCTGGACAACAGTTAGGGTGTCAGACTTTTAATTTTAGATATTCCTAAGGTGTGTTCTATTAATTGCATTTACACCTTTTCTTGTTTAATTTCAATGTACTTTTTAATGAAATGTTCTTTCTCTGGGGTAAGTCTGCATCCAGTGACTCACTAATATGGAGTGTATAAACACCCAACTCCATTATCTTCTTTGGGGACAACTCTTAAGGGAAATTCCAGCTCCAGAGTTCTCATTGAAGTTGAATAGAGCATATGTTGCATTTTCTTCACAATATATTCTTTTACTGTGATACTTACTCTCAATTTTTTCAGTTCCTCCTATGAGCATCTGCCAATAAACTACCCACATAAACGCTTTATCCTTTCCCAAGAATTCTTACTAATTGGTGTCAGATATGATCATAGTAGTAGACATTCCTATTATTTTGAATTTTGAATGGAATGTACTGTTAGTAAGCTCTGAAGAAGGACCACATGTTTTATCCCAGTAGAATATTTGAAGGTACCAACAATAATATAGTATTGTAATTGATATTTAGTGGAAAGACTAAAGTGAGATATTTGGATCAAAATGCACCATTAGGACCATATTTCCTCATTTTCATAGTTAATACATAAATGTAAGCAATTTTGAATTGGATGTCTGATGCTCGTTATCAATTCATGGAAGAAACTGAACAAAAGATCAAGGGTGATTATTAATCATTTTAGTATGCATGAAATCAAAAAGCATCTAAATCCTTTGTTATACTTTACTCAATGGTCCACAGTCTAGAGGCCCTTCCCAAGACTTAATTATGGTGCTATCAGATAAATCAGAGAAGTCTGCATGATCTCCTTTGGAAATTTTCTTAGGACAAGTACAGAGTCTCTTCTAGATTGAGAAAAATAGGATCCCAATAAAAGGGAAAAATAAGTTTGTGTCAGCATGTTTGATGACTTTGATACCCAAGATCCTTTCTGAGGATACCCAAGTCTATTGAAGGCAGAAAAAATACAGAATAATAGTGTCAGGAAATAGGTTTAAATATCATTTCTGAGCTCTTCCTGCCCAGAACTGACCGAGTAGAAAGCAAGTAACTAACATGGCAGAGTGCTCCTGGCCTGAGTCCTTTTGGGCTGGTTTCTGTAGAATTTGTGAATTCCTAATACCTAGTCAACTGAATTCGTGAAAGTGTCTTCTATGAGGGGAAGAGGAGAAATATGGAAGTCTTGTTTTTAGCTTGAATTAATCTACCTTTAAGAAATATTTGGAGGCAGGGGAGATGGTTTAGCAGTTAAAGATGCTTGCTTACAAAGCCTGCTGGGTACAGGTTCAATTCCCCAGTACCCACATAAAGGCAAATGAGCAAAGTGGTACATGCCTCTGGAGTTTGTTTGAAATGGCAGGAGGCATTGGTGAGTCGGTGTTCCCAAATAAATAAGTAAATAAATAAACAAATAAATTTAAAAAGAGAAACATATGCAGCGAGCGTATTTTGATTGCTAGCACTCTTGTAATTTCAATATGTTCAATTTCCCTGTGTTCTATCTTGTAATGTCCAAGGGGGGGGAGTTATTTTTGAAATAACTTTAGATAACTCATTTCATTACATAAATGTATGAAGATCTGATTTCAGTCTGATTTCTCAATTTTTCCCCCAAACTCCACTACTTTGTCTTCAGTTAGGCCTACAATGCAAAAGATACAAGCTGATTATTTAAGATCCTCTCTCCTCTGAGACCAGACCCCCCAGAGGAACATGAATTGCTCAGTGTTTTGCTGTCCACTTTGGGGGGGGGGTTTGGAATATCATTTAGGAGAGTTTAGACGATGGTCATAAAAATGGGCCAGTGAATTGGAGGTCAGTGAATTGGGTATTTTGCTCTATACTATGAAGTTGGGGATCATTTAATGCGCGCCAAACAATGGGAATAATAAATTCCTGTGCTAGAAAAAAAATATCATATCTGAACATTTGAACAGTTATAGAAATAAGCAGAACAATTAACATGAATATTTCATATTTGTATTTTAATAAGTATACAGATATGTCTGTAACTATTCAGGAGCAATATCTTTGTTTTCTTCCATGTTGTTCTCTAAGGCAAAATGAAAAATTTAAGTTCATATGAGAATGTTCTTCACTAAAGTTTTTAGGTTATTACTTTTACTTCATAGTGCTTCTGTAATGGGCTATCAAAAGGAAGTTATCATTACATAAGTACTTTGCCTTCTTCCCTGGGGATGATGTCATTCCATTTTCAGATGTATGTAGCAAAGCTCTATCGAACCAGACTGAATTATGACTTCGTTAGTCTTTACTAGCAGATCCCTTGATTAGAGGGAAGAACTGAGGTTGCATGTTAACACAGTACACATTTGTGATAGTGGATAACGTGCGACAACTTGAGTAGCCCAAAGTGGACCAGATGTTTGCTTCAAGATTATTTCTAGCATGCCAGAAAGTCTGCTTGTGAATAAAGTCAACATTTTAATTTATAGAAAGAATATAGAAGATAATAAGGAAGCCTCATCTATTCTGAGGAAGGTCTGTCTACATAGGAGAAAATGATTGCAGAGTGGGATTTTTTTCTCTCTATGTTGGAATATTATTCTTTGACAGCCAAATTCAAGCTCATTGGCTTTAAATGGACAACACTGCTGATTCTATCTGAGGCAGAAATCATGCTAGCGGCTTTTCTAGATGCCCAGCTTTCAACATGAGGCTTTTATTCTACATCAATGTTCCCATAATTATTTGTGCATTAGTCATTTCATTATAATCTCTTAGTAGATAGAGAGATAGATAAATCTATTGCTTATTTCAATGGAGTACTATAAAGAATACAACTGTTGATACACTGATAGAATGGCTTTTGAAAAGAATAAAAAACAATGTATAATAGTAAACGGAGAAGAAGCAGCTGGAGTGACAAAGTAAGAAATTGGAAGAACAAAGACCAGGCACGGTGCTGCACACTCCAGCCCAGCATTCAGGAGACTGAAATAGGAGGAGGGCTGTGAGGTCAAGGTCAGTCTGGGTTATAGAGTGAGTTCCAGCATGGCCTGGGTTTGAGTAAGATCTTGTTTGATAAAGGAAAAAATAATGAGCATTTGAGGAAACAGAAATGTAAAACAGCTCGAGTACGGAAGGGAGAAAAAGATTAAAGTATTTAAAAGATAGATGATACTTGTGTGAATACATGAATCACTTTTGGAAAGTGCTCCATGGACCTCCATACAGACCACACTTATAAATGAGGTGAGGAGAGGGTTGTTCCAGTGGAGCTGGCTTCATAAAAAATGAGAAGTTCAGTGGTAATTAACCAGCACAGCCACATCTGCTGACCAGAGTGTTATTGTAACATTAGCTTTCTTTTCATACTGGGATAGTAGAATCCTGAAACAGTAAAGGTCAAGGCTTGTTATTCAATCATCAGAAACCACCAGGGAGTGATTATGATAATGAGCTTCAAGTTCAAAGTGGCAACCAGAGGAACCTGACCTGGAAAGAATTATGGAGATTGTTAAGTGACATGACAAATTTAGAAAATAAATAGACCTTCAATCCAGAAGCCATTTAATTTACAAAATGAAATGAAATTAAGGATTTATCATCAACCAGCTGAGAATAAGGGCACCTCTAAAGTTATTTTATAATAGTTTTTGAATACTGAATTATAAATATAGAGCAAGAGTCAGATATACTTAAAAAAAACCCTGCACATGATTACATAAGTCAAATTATTCAGGAAATGAATTTAAAAAAACAGCTGAGAATAAGTAAGATTAAGCATCACAGAGAGAATTTCGGGAAAAACAGTTCTAGTGGACATTAGTTTCAGCATCTTTGTCTTGTCACCTTGCTTCCTCACCTCCTAATAGATTTTGGATATCATGATGAATTGAATCAGATGTCCTTGATAATCTTATATGTTCTGAATGTTTGGTTAACAGTTCCTTGCAATATGGGAGGTGGAACATTGCTGGAGGAGGTGTGTTTTGAGAGGTTTTATAACCAACTCCCCCTTTCCAGAGCTTGGCTCACTCTTCTGCTGCTGCTTTCCAACTTTCTGCTGCATACCAATAAACTAGAAAGAAAATTTTATTATAATATAGCTTTGTTCCCTATCCCTTTCTTTCATTCCAATATTTACAAGGAATTACATTTATGTATATCATCACTGATTCTAAATTAGTTGATGATTTTCTTTAAATTCATATAGAAGAAAATAAATAAACATATGAATGACTTATTGTCTTATTTTTACATAACTCTTGAGTTTTATTAGAGGTATTTATTTTTCAAGTTGATTAGAATTATTCACATTACATTTTTTTTATTTTAGCATGCTAGATTACCTTTACCATGAATGGGCAGTTTCTTAGCAAAACATTTTCATACCTTTCTCTAGCCAAATTAAACATAAGTAAAAATATAAATTTCTTGAAGGGGTTGTTATAATTTTTATCCATTTGAATCTCATCTAAGTTCCTCTGACACTTCTTGAATCTTAACAATACTTTGTTTATAAGAAGATATATTAATTATTATTTTTTTAATCTTCATGTTCTTACTTTGACTTTCAAGAATTAATATTGTCACCTTAGACATACTGTTGGTCCATTTGTTCTGCTTGGTCCTGTTCAATTTCTTGAATATGTATCAAAGCTAGGAAGTTATTGATGGTGATCTATTTGTGCAGTCTCTCTCTCTCTCTCTCTCTCTCTCTCTCTCTCTCTCTCTCTCTCTCTCTCTCTCTCTCATTACTTGATGCTGGGTGTCATGCAGCCCACATTTTCCTGGAACTCTCTGTGTAGTAGATGACCATATGGAACTCTGGATCATCTCTCTGCTCCACCACCCAAGTGCTGGAGCTCATGCCTCTGCCTTCTAAGGCACATGCACACTAGAATTCTTTACTATTTTCTACCCTCTCCATATGTGCTTGTGTGTGTGTGTGCATGTGTGTGTGTGTGTGTGTGTGTGTGTATGTATGTGTGTGAGAGAGATCAGTGGTTGGTTTTTCATAGAAACTGGTGTTCTTTATTTTTTTTCCTTCTATCCCAAATGAATAGATATCCTGGTTACCTCTTTCTTTTCAAACTTGAAGTACATTATTATACTTTTTATAATATTATATTATTATAATTAGACCTTTATTTCAGTTATTGAAAGATGTAATAATAACATTGATGTTTAGTATTTTAAAGTTTTTTTCTGTCTCTAATGGTGCTCTTAGAAGAGACACTTCTGCATTTTTCTCATGTTAACTTTTTTTTTAATATCATGTTAACTTTTTTATTCAGACAAGCTTCCCTCATCTCTTTAAACATAGTTCATTTAAGTATTTCTAATATCTGGGTTTTTCAATGGGAACTTTATTTTTTCTGGCGCATAAGGCATAATTTTCTCCTTACTTTTAGATGATTCATTTAAAATTGATAAATTACTTTACTAGGACAACTTTGGAAATCAAATGTCCTATTTAACCTCAGGGTTAGCCAATATTTTTAGGTGATTTTTTTGTTGTTGTAATTGTTCTTTTGTTTTGATTTTTGATGCTAATTCATTCATAAAATCTCTGAACAAATACATTTCCATATTATTTGTCATGGATTAAGCCTACAATTCTTTATTAGCTTAATGGATTGTCACTGTTCAAAGAGTTGTTTGTTGGTTGGTTTTGGATTCTTGAGGACTCCTTAGGGGATGCTTTTCACTTCGTCTTGTCCCTGACTTCAGGCTGGTGCAGATCCTGGATACCACCAGAGGGAGAGACTGAGGTAACAGTCTGCCAGCTTTCTGTGTGAGCCTTTCTAGATTACCTGAAGTGTCTCAGAGTCCTCAGATACCTCAGGAGTCATATCAAAAGTACTGGAATTTTATCACCTAGGAAGATTTGAGTAGGTTCAAAAAAAAAAAAAAAAAGAATCCCTCCCCGCCAGAGAACTAGACAGGTCAAATAGTATGCATTATCCTCGGGTAAACAATGTCCATTCTTCCTTGTCCAAGGTCTGCTTAATTGCTTGGTGTTCTAGCTACCTTTGAGTGAAAAGTTGTGGAGAGGAATGTGGAAATAAATCCCATTAAGTTACCATAAATACATCAGGTATTGTTAAAATTCATAACTTTATAACTAATAATCATTAATACCTGCCAAGCTTTGGTTTGTCCACTATTTTCCCAAATTTTTGTTTTTGACAATATTTGAGAGAGATATAATTTGCTCATGGTGTCATTTTGCATGTCTTTCTGACATTGTTTGTTTCTGAGTGCTGATTGAAATTAATTTCTTTACAAAAACTCAAATTTCAAAAATATTTATTGTCTCAAAACTATATCTTTACAAATGCTCAGTTCATATCGTTATTCACATCAGTTTTACTCTGTTATTCATATAAAATGATGAGTATTCCATTAAGAATTTCAGAGATAATGGAGAAGGGCAGGTCAACACTTCAGCAGCTCATTTTTAAAAACAATTAATAAACTCATGAATCGATTGTTCTTGTAGAATTAAGTGGATGTCATGTTCTTTACCAATTACCTTTTTTTAAAATCTTAAGATACTATTTTGTTAAAATTTAGAGTTGTGAACAGCGCACTAGAGTTTTTCACTTGTCACTTATTTAAGAACTTGAAGTGGATGATAATTTAAGTATATGCTTTATTTTATATCACCTAGAGTAATAATGTTCAAAGAAAATATTGTTGCTTTCTGGCATGAATTTTAAAAACTAAGTAGTTATTTCATTATAATAGTTAATCAAGTAACAGTTAATTAAAATATATACCTGAAAGATTTTTATTTCACTTGCTTTTTATCATTTTGAAGAGATAATCGTCTGATAGTAAATTGGAATTTTAATGTGTAACTCTGGGATTCACTTTTGACCTATAATTAGAGCATGTTTAAACTTGGTTAATTTTATTTTTCAAATACAAGCCTATGTCCATGAAATAGGACATGAAAGTGGAGTTATGCATACATAGATAGAATAAGATATAGAAAACTATTTGTTATCATTATATTACCATCAGATATTGTATATTTTATGATTATTCATTGATATCATTCTGGATTTATTGAGTATTTGGAAAAATACATTAATTTGCATTTTTGTTAGAAATATCCCTCAAGTTTCTGTATTTCTATCTTTCAACCTTTGAATGACTGGGTAAATTTGAACAAGTGTGGGGGGCTCAGCTCCTACTCCCAACGAAGTGGCCTGGTGAAGTAATCATGTACTCTGACCTTTCCAATGTAATACTCCAGTGCTTGCCAAAAGGCCAGCACAATGCTTCACTCTGTGGATGCTCATTCACATGAAATACTCAGAAGCTGACATTTATAAAATGCTGGTGGTCTCTGGTGACATTCTGAGAGGTGGGTGTAATATGAATCTATCTTTATCACAATAATAAATATGTAAGTATCCTAGAATATAACACATATCTCTGTAGGAAAAGAGAATTTTATCACTTAGTTAATTGAATATTTTAAGAATAAAATAATTTCACAGTAATTATTTGCTATTAAAATACAAATTCATATTTTTTACTTAAAGGCAGCATTAAATTAAGTCAGTAGGAATAATTGCACATGAAAATGTCAAAACCAAGCATGAAATACTTTTTAATAATGCACGATGGTTAATGTTGTTTTTCTGTTTCCTTATATAACATCACTGAGTATTTGGCAATAATTTTCTCCAGAGAAGTCAAATGGGAGGTCTCTGTATGCTATAATTTAAATAAACACAACCAAGAACCATAAAATGTAAATATTATGTGGTTTATATAGAAAAAATCCTAATATGTTCCTACATTGATAAAAAGGAATTAAGACATTAAACAATTTTTTTAAATTTTTAATATTTTTTGTCAACAATTAGATAAATTGTATAGGCAAATCTTGTGATGGTATCCCAATATCTCTCCACTCTGTCCCCATCCCACTGGGTACCCTCCTTGGTGGGCACACTGGATCAGTCCATGGGGAAGGGGATTATGAATAGCATCAAAGGTAGCAAGTTTTCTTCCCCCTTAGTTCAATGTTGCTGAGGGGGGCAATGTCAATGGATATTCTTTCCCACCATGGTCTTACACTTCCACTAGTTCTCTGAGTTATAGTGAGTGAGTTTTAAGTCTGCTTTTTTGTTGAGATTTTAAGTGTCTCTGGACTTCTGCTTAAGATTATGTTGGTATTGTTGGTGTCTGTCTCCACTGACCTTTCATGGGTTAACTGACTTGCTGTGATGATTGGTTTCCTGTTCATCTCCCCACTTTCTCATAGGTTTCATTTGGTGCCTGTGTGGTAGGCCAGGGGTAGTTCATCTCCTGCCAGGATGTCAGCCATCATCCCATGTTTTGTTGGTGGAAATAGGTTGTCCATGGCTCTAGCTGCTTTTTGTAAAATACAAACACAATCTGCATTGGAGAGTGAGATCAGTATAGGTTACCTGAGACACACATGGCTAATTTGGCAAGATTCTAATGGATGTAGCCTCTCTGTAGCTCTCT
>PVHP010037978.1:0-17170 GCA_004024765.1 Zapus hudsonius | reverse complement strand
AAAATAACTGCATAGACATGCTATTCAATGTTACATTATAGTATATGGTATAAAATAATGATATAGTACATAACAATGTTCTTTACTTTTTAACTTAACCAATTCCTTACTGTTGGGTATTTAGGTCACTTTCAATGTGAATCACACAATGCAATTATTAAAGTTATTTTTGTATATTAATTTATTATGATAGTTGTACCAAATAAAACATATACTAATATAATTAGAAAAATATTACATTAAATATACAAATGATGAAGTTACCATCCTTATTATTAAATCACACTTCTATGATTATTTCCTGAGCCTTAAACTCATGTTGAAAGCTGGACAGATGGGTCAGTAGGTAAAGTGCTTGCAAACCCGAGGACTTGAGTTCAAATCCCCAGCACCTACATACTATGTTAAGCTGTGCCACACACCTATAATTCTATCACTGTGGGAAAGGAGACATGAGGCTCTTTGGGGGTCTCTCTGGCTAGCTAGTCTAGCTAAATCTATGAGCTCTAGATTCAAAGACTAAGGTGGAGAATGACTTAGGAAGACCACCAATGTTGACCTCTGATCACTCCCACACACATGCATGCACACCTACTCTCACACATACATGATCACACGTGTACACCCCCCCTACAAACACTCTCCTACCATACCCATGTACATCCAAAAAATTCAGGGTATTTTGCATAGGTGCAGACTTACCAGACCGTGTAGCTGATAAAACCAAATCCAAGAGATTGCTTCCTTAAATTGAAAACCAGCTCTCTGAGTCCACCAGTTTCTCTCCCTTACTTAAATTCAGCAGCTATTCAACTTTGGCCTTTCAACATTAATTGAAACCCGATTTCCTGATTGTCACACATGTGAGGTGCTGTTAGACATTCGTGTGTAACAGAAGGAGTGGTCTCTTCCTCGTGGATTGGTCTCTGGATTCTGTTTGCAGGAAGTTCATCAGAGTGTACAAACCAGAGAAAGATGATTACAGTTTGTTAGTGCTGAGTCATAGTGAAGATAGATGTGTGCTTATGTCTCCAGAGAAGAGAGAGAGAGAGAGCTCGCCAATCTACTCTCTGAGTAGTCAAGGAAGACTCTCAGACTGATGTCATGGTGTGTGCATGCCCTGTCTGGAAATATAATTGAACCTGAAAAAGCATTAGGACATTACAGGCCAATGAGGCTGATTTTTATGATAGTTCAAAGGAGGTTTGAGGACAGCTCACTTATTGGAGCTATCTATCGTTCACTGTGCCTTCTAGGAACCTCCATCAAAGCATGCCATAGGAACAAATCTCCTCTACGAATGGCAATGAGTTAGGAACAGAGCTTCTAGAAATTTTGGGTGATTGTTGTATATTCAGGACCACAAGAATTACAGCCCAGTACATGAGAAGAATCTTCAGACGTGGTTTGTCTCACTGTCATGTTTGGAAAATCTCCTGATTTACTTGAGATAGGCAAATCCTATACTTAATTTTTAAATAGGTCAAGTAATGGTTTCAGGAAACTCCATCCTAACACAGGTGCTTTCAGCCTTGGTTGATGTCAGAGTATTTTATACCTTCAAACAGGTGGTTTGTCCACATTTAGAGCATTATGTGGTGACTTCTGGTCATCTGCACAGGTTTAGTAGAACCATGTCACGTTAAAATAATCTCACTTTCTCCCCATCCAAGAACAAGGGCATATGGACGGGCCATCTACAGCAAAGTTAAGGGGATATAATTTCAGTAAAGGATTGTATAGAGCATTTGGGGTGATCCTTATAAATAAGAGACAGATGTTAAATTTCAGCCGAGGGCTGGGGAGAGGGCTCTGTAAGGGAGATGCTTAAAAGGTAAATGTGAGGAACTGAGTCCAGATCCCCAGAACCCAGAGAGAGCCAGACAGTTAAAAAGAAAAAGAAAGCAAATGACTTAAAAGTCTGTTAACTAATACCTACATAGATCTGAGCCCATTGTGTGCTATTTTCATTGGGCTGTTGAGCACTTTGTGTTATATCTGGTTTTCTTTTGATTACGTGCTGATATTTTGATAAGAATTTATTGGTAGAAACAAAGATATAGAGAACAATGATGTGCTGTCTTCCCCCAAAAGGGCTTTTGTTAGTTCAGAGGAACTGACATTGAGAAGTCAGCTTAATCCAGCTTTAGAGCCTGTATAGTTTTTCTTTTTAGAATATTTGTGTGTGTGTGTGTGTGTGCGTGTGTGTGTGTGTGTGTGCTTTTTCATGTGTGTGCATGTGGAGGTGAGAAGATAGCATCATTTCTCATCCTCAGTTATGGCACCCACATTTTCTTTACTTGAGACTGGTGTCTGTCATTGGTCTGGAGTTCACCAATTAGACTAGACTCTCTGGGCAGAAAGCTCCAGGGATCCTTTTATTCCCACTTCTCCAGCACTGGGATTGCAGATGTGCTCTACCATACCCAGCACTTCACATGGGCTCTGAGGCTTGAACTTAGGTCTTCATGCTTGTCAGGCAAACATTTTACTAACCGAGCTATCTCCCCAGCTTCCATATATCTTGCAAGTTTTAAGGGCTATAGTCACAAGATTTGTTGTTGGTGTCAGGGCTGGGGTTTTTTTTTTCTAAGACACCTTTATTTCTGAGGTATAGATCTTTAGGATTCTAACCTAAAGTTAAGAGAATTTATTAGCTGCCTATCACTTCCCATTGTCTGATTCCAGAACTCAATTCTTATCCCTAGAGGCTGGAGAACTGATTAGCCCCTGGACTTCCATCCAGAGTACATGTCTACGCCCTGGGCATAATTGTGAAAATGAGAGAAAGGGGTTTTGTCCAATGTTTCTGCATTGGGAAGAAGAACAAAGAGGTTTAGTGATACCCCATCCTCAAGTCCATCGTGGTGGTCCTGGCATGAGGTTTGGGTTTAAATAGAAGGCAAAAGGTACGCATAGCTAAGGAGTCTCATTAAAGATGTAGTCCCAGCACAAATTTCCTGGGAAAATTCCAATTTTTCGGGGCCCATAGTCTGATTGTCAAAGGCATGGTTAAAAGTATCTCTTAGGAATATCTTCCTTCCTGCCAGGATGGTTACATAATTGGATCTTTCCCTTCTTTCCAACCACTCTGCATCAGTTTCTCTGGCCCTCTGTTACTCAAGTGACTTCTTAGGAGTTTGGTTCTTGCTAAGTCTCTTTTTCTTCTTGCACAGTGGCTTTGACACTACCCAGGATTCATTTGTCAGCTCTCCCTCAGTCACTTCTCATCACATTTTAACTAAAATAGCAATTCTCTTTCCATTCCATTTCCTTCATTCAACCGTTACACCTTTCTTTCATTCACAATACTTCCATGAACCTGAGATTATAATATACTTTCTTGTTGAGATGTCTATGGCTGTTCTCTGGAAGTACTGGCCCATGAAAATCCCTGCTGGACACTAAGACATGTTTGTTCACTCACCAATTTCAGATGTAGAGAGGCTCATCATCATTGCCCCCTCAGCAAGTTAAAATTAATTACACGGAGGGGCTGGGGAGATGGCTCAGTTTGTAAAGTGCTTGCCTTGTTGGTGTGAGGACCAGAGTAGAACCCTTAAAACCTACATAAAAATGCTAGGTGTGGTGGTGGACACCTATAATTCCAGCACTGGAGAGGGAAAGACATGAGGATCCTTGGGGCTTGCTGGCCAGCCAGGCTAGTGTAATTGTTGAGTTCCAGGCCAGTAGTAGACCCTGTCTCAAAGGAGGCAGATGGGGTTCCTGAGAGTGACCCCAAAGGTTGTCTTTTGACCTCTACACACCTGCAGACACAGAGATGCACACATACACACACATACACATGTAAATGCTAAATAATTATTGTGAACTGTTTTTTATTCCTGAAATAAGCTACATGTTCTTAGAGGTATGTGGTGGTTTGAATGTATATGTATGCTCCCCATAGACTCATGTATTTTTGATTAAATTTCCCACTAAAGTCTCCAACAGGCAGATCACTGCTGGAGGAGGCATGTCACGAGGGGCAGAACTGCAGTCCAGATCTGCTAGGTATGTGGAGAGCCAGTTTGAGCTCTGGTTGGTACTTGCTGATATTGGTGACTCTCTCTCTCTCTCTCTCTCTCTCTCTCTCTCTCTCTCTCTCTCTCTCTCTCTCTCTCCCTCCTGTGGAAGCTGAAATGAGCCATCTTCTTCCACCAGGATGTAGCTTCCCCTGGAATTTGTAACCCTGAAATAAATATTTCCTTCCCATAAGTTGCTTCTGATTGGATGTTTGTCCCAGCAATGAAAAGATAATTGCAATAGGGCATAAAAACATGGATTCCAGGGCTGGAGAGATGGCTCAGCAGTTAATGCATTTGCTTGTAGAGCAGAAGTTCCCAAGTTCAATTCCCCCGTACCCACAGGGAGGTGCATGCATCTGTGGTTTGTTTGCAGTGGGTGGAGGCCCTGGTGTGTCCATTCTCTCTCTCTGTCTCTCTCTCTCTGTCTCTCTCTCTGTCTCTCTCTCCTCTCTCTCCCTTTCCCTCTCAAACACATTAATAAATAAAATATTTTTTAAAAAACATGCATTCCAAAAAGCACAGAGCCAAGGTAACTAGATCTGAAATAGCTAACAGGTTGTTGTACAGCAACAGTGATTGTTTGGAAACGGTTCAGAATGATTTTGAGGCTCTAGCAGAGCCCTTTGTGAGTTTCATGATTGATTGGTAATGTCTACCCCTGGAATATCATGGGAGAGTGTAGCTTCCCATGATGATTATTCCTGCTTTCAGGCTAAGTACTCTCTACAGCACTTACTCATGCAGCAGAAGCTTGTCCTAATGGAGCTCAGGAAAAAAAAATCTGCAAGTACAGAGTCAAATAATTATAGGTTGATTCTTCTAACATTACGCTACTTGGAAGCTAAACCTTTATAATGAACTGTTTAGTTTTTGTTAGTATATTAATTATACATAAAAAGGGATTTTTATGGCATCTTCAAACAAATACATATATATGATGTATATATACATATGTATGTATATATACATCACATATATATATATATAATGTATTTTGTCACATTCATCCCTCATTACCTTTTTCAGCCTCCCTCCCATTCCTGTTAACTCTTTTCCTCTTCACAACTAGTCTCCCTGCTATTTTCATGTCTTTTTCATTGTTGTTTGGTGACCCACTGAGTTTATTTAGAGTTACATCCATGAGCATGGGTAAGGGATTTTTACAGAACAGACAACATACTTGTGGCTACACTACTGAAGCAAATATTTCTCTCTTCCCAGTGCATTTGATACTCATGAACCCCTCATTTGATGCTCATGAATCCCCCATTATTTTATACTCCCATACCCTTATGTAGACCAAAATGAAGAAACTTAGGCAGGGGTCAAGATGGAAGAACCTCACACAGCCCAATAGTGAAGGCAGAATCACTGTATCTTGTGTGCAGTGATGGAAGCTCCAGGCACCTCTGACCTTAGAAGCTGAAGCCTAGATGCACCCCAGTTTTTCATTCTGTGGGTATAAATAGTCCAATTTCCTCCAACCTGTCTTTAACATCACATCAGCATAATTACCTCAAACAGACTCCTTGGGCAGACTTCAGCCCTGATGATATTTAACCACACCACTGGGCATTCCCAACCTCAGAGACATGGAACCAACCGCAGCCCCACGAGTCCTGAACAAGCCTGAGTATCTTTGCCAAAAGAAATTCCTGAGACTGATTGAATGCTCAAATCTCAAGGCAGCCCTTCAAGATTTTTTTTGCCACTGAAGATTATATTTGCAGACCAATCAGTAAAATAGGAATGAGATTATCCTGTTGGTGGTTTGGATAAGGAAAAGCACATTCTTTGCTGTATAGATGAAAGTTGAGAAAACAGTTCAGTGGGTGGGGTGTTCCCATCTGGAGCTCTCTTGGATGCTATAATTAAGGATACCTGGGAGTTTTGGAATGCTAGACACCAGCTAACAGATGCAAACATTTTATGAAGTGGTGGGTGAAATGTCCCACATTTTTTTAATTACTTCATGAAGCATGACTCTTGGCTTTTTATGAGCCAGATAATCAAAAGATAATCAAGGCAGTCACTCTGTGCCTTTTTATGTTGTTAGAGCAGCCATTGATGGGGGACATGCTATCTAGTGACAAAACAATAGCCCGCCTTTAGCTCTCAAGGAATAAGCTGGAAGCAACATGATCTGAGCCTTCTGATCAAAACAACCAGGATGAGGCTGGAGACATTGCTCAGTGGTTAAGGCGCTTTCCTGCAAAACTTAATGACCTGGGTTTTATTCCCCAGTGGCCACGTAAAGCCAGATACACAAAGTGGTGCATGTGTCTGGAGGCCCTGGCATGCCCATTTTCTCTGTCTGTCTCTCTTCTCTTTATATCTCTGTGCTTGCAAATAAATAAATAAATAAATAAACAAACAAATAAATAAAATATTTAAAAAAAACAACCAGGATCCTCATTCCCAACAATCAAGAGAGCCTTTCTAAAGGTCAAACCTTTGAATACTCTTTGCCCCTGAACTGTGTGAATGAGAGACAGCTGTAGTACCACCATTCCTACCCTTAACATACTTATTCTTGAATGATCTCCTTCAAAATCTCAAATAGAGGCTGAGGGTATGGCTTGGTAAGTGCTTATTGTACAAGCATGAGGACCTGAGTTTGTATCCCCAGCATCCATGTAAAAAGCTAGGTGTGGTGGTACGCACTTATAATCCCAGCATCGGGGAGGTAGGAAGTAGAGGAGTTCAGGGCTTTCTGGTTAATCTAGATAAGTTGGTAAAAGACCCTGTTTCAAAAAATAATAAGGTACATGAGCAACTGAGGAAAATATTTGATGTTCTCCTCTGGCCTCCACATGCATGCAGATATGTGAACAAGCAGATACACTCACATACCACATACATACATACATACATACATGCATACATGTAAGGAAAAATAAGTAAATGAATGTTTAAAACCATCTGTTTAAATTCACAGGTATATATACATGTATGTATTTACTATATTTGATATCTTGCACCCAATTTCTCTGATATATTCATATGTGGATTACCTGTGTGTGTTGCTACATGTATACACACATGAATTTACATATCAAATACAAAATATGTTGTTACAGAAGCAGTTGACACACAGGGTAGCTTTAATGATTGGTCAAATGGCCTGGATTAACCCTTCCTACTGCCGCTGGGTCCCAAATGTACTCTTTGCACCAGGCCTTAATGGAGAGCCAGTTATGGGTATTCAGAGGGTTCCTACTATGGACTGAATGTGTAGCCTCTAAATTTGTATATTAGGAGGAAGGGCCTTTGGTAATGTTTATATCATGGATCTGGTGAGTGGGATTAGTGTCTTTATAAAGGAGATTCCCAAGAGCCCTTCCAGTAATACCATTACATGGGGACACTGTAATAAAGTATTAGCTCTGAACCAGAAAAAAAAAGTTCTCACCAGACATCTCTTTGGCCAGCACTTTGGCCTTTGATTTCTGAGTCTCCAAAAATACCATCTTTTGTTTAGAAGTTACCCAGGCTATAGTGTTTTGCTATAATTTAACTGAATAAGACAAATTTGCAAGGGAATCATTTTCAAGTCTACCTGGGCCATGACAGGTCCAGACAGCATGGTTGTCATTTGTAGTAAATTCAGTGTAAGAAGACATGAATATATCCAAGGCTCTAATAGTGCTAGTTATCTGTCACTCTTTCTTCTGCTCAGCATTCTCCTCCAACTACTCACGGAGCTCCTGGTCACTTTATAAATGTCACTGTTCAGAGAGGTCCTCTATGCTTGCAGACGTCAGATTACCTGTTGGTTTCTCTTAAAACTCTCACCATCATTAATCATTGTTTTACGTTTGGCATTGCGTCCATTTGTCCTGAGTGTATCTATCTCTTCCATAAGAATCTGGTTAGCTCCAGGTGCCTGGGTTCCTGCCTTCCATCATTCCACACAGAATGTTCCATGTCTCTGTGTGTGACCATGCTGCCACTGCAGTCCTAGGTACTCTGTACCCATTGCCTGGATGGTCCTGTGTCCCTTTTGTTGAGAATTAAGGTGACCCTAGCCTTTTCCTGCATGCCACTCAAGTGCAGTACTGTGAGAACTGAGCTGTGTGGTCTTTGATTCAAGAGCACATGTGCAGAGATGTTCATTTGCCTGCATCTGTCTAGCCCCCCCCCCAACTTGTGGAAGGTCACATAGACGTTTGGGCCCAGCAAATTAGCAGCGTACATGTGGGTGGTCCAGGAGTCTACAAAGACACAGCCAAGCACATGCTCTTGTTGTTATTGGTTTATCATTGAACTCTGTGGTCAGTTGCAAGCCACTGGGTGATTCCCTATTTTTAAATGAAAGGCCAGCATTGGCTTATCTTTTAACTTTGTGGTTAGTTACAAGTAAGGTCCCCCCCCATCTCTCTCTCTCTCTCTCTCTCTCTGTGTGTGTCCTCATGTGAGTACAGTCATGTGCTTGTATGTGTGGTCAGAGGAAAACATCTGCATGTCAGTCCTCCTTTGAGACAGTCTCTCTCTCATTTTCATTTAAGACACTCTTTCTCTCTCTCTCTCTCTCTCTCTCATTTTCATTTTTGTTGTTTCTAGCTGTGCACACCTGGCTAGCTGGTCTGTGAGCTTTAAGGAAATTCTCCTTCCTGTCTCAACCTCATCATCGGCATGCTGGGATTACAGAAACCCTCTATGGCTTCCAATTTTTACATGGTGTATGGGGAATCCCAACTCAGGTACTCAGACTTCAGCTGCAAGTGCTTCATTCACTGAATCATCTCCCCAGCCCTAAGGTCTTGAAAATTAGGGTAGGGAAGGATATTCCAGGACCCAAGGGGGTAGGAACAAGGATGGGGATCTGGGAAGGGTCTACCAGCAGGTGGGGTCTACTTGAAGAAAGGTAGACACCCTCCTGAGAATCTGGAGCTAAAGTTGGACTGTGGGAGGCTCTGCATATCAGCATCTGTCAAGCATCCCAATGTAAGCGGTTTATTGCTTCAGGCTAAATTGAAGGAAGAACATCTAGATTTACACAGAGATATTCACAGTTGACCACAGTTCTTTAAGATATTGCTGATAAAGTGATTGTTGTTGTAATTTAAGATTTGCTACTTGGCAGCCCCCCCAAAAAAGGCAAGCATAAATACAATAAAATAAATCTCCCAGCCTCCATCCGTCACAAAGGATGGGTGCTGCTCTGTGCTTGTGCGCAGGCCCAGTCCCTAAGCTTTTAAAACCACGTCTGAGAAAACAGTCCCACAGTAGTTTGAATGTATCTCCAGTCCTGGCAGATTGCCAGCTAAGTGAGGTGACAATGAGGTCAGGATGGGACAGGGAACTTGGCCAATGAGATGCCGCAGGAATGCCCTGGAAACCCCAGTTCATTTGGTGTTAGCTTAGATGTGAGAGGAAGACAAGCGAATGCTACCCTAACATTTCCCGTTGATGACTATCTTGTCCCGTGTATTTATGAAGGAACAAGCACTCACATGTGTTGGCACTTTTTCAAATATTTGACTCTTGATTGCAAAAATAAATTGCAAGGAGCTTCCTTGCTGCTTAGTTAACTTCCTTCGTTTGGAAGAATGAAGAAGAAGATTTCTTTTTAGGATTATTCCTTTTTTGCCCTCCTCCAACCTACCTCCATAGTGTTTTTCACATAGTTGAAGAAAGACAATTGCTGGTCTTTAAACTGAAGTGCGTAGAAGAATGCCTTTCTTGGGAGAAACAACAGCATTCAGGAGGTGAAAGATTACCATATATTTAAGTGTTCAAGACCATCCATCTTTCTGGGCAGAAGTCTTTAATCAGGACCAATGATTATAGGGATAACATCAAGATAAAAATCATATGCACTCTTGCATTTAAAAAAGGTTCTCTGCCTTAAGTCACTAATGGTAGCTTAGATTATTAGCACAGAGATCATTCGCAGGCTTTTCTGGGCTCCTCCCTGGCTGTTTCTGGCAAGCCCTGGGCACTGGGCTCACCTTTGTAATTTCACCTTTGCCTTGGAGTCTATCCGTGTTTCAGCAGGCCTATGTATTTAGAAGCATGAACCACACTCATCCTTAAAAATGGCTGTTACCAAGAGATGACATGTGGCTTGTTTCCAAGACAACTTGTTAGCTGACTGATATCAGAATTTGCCACTGAGCAGAGTGGCCGGCATATGCCTGTAATTCCAGCACTCAGAAGGTCAAAAGAGAGGGTTTTCCATGAGTTTGGTGCCAACATGGGCTATATAGAGAATGCCCAGCCACCTGTGGCTACACAAATAAGCCTTGTCTCAAGAAAGGGGTGGAGGCAGGAGATGGTTCAGTGGATAGAGTGCTTGCCATGCAAGCATGTGGACCAGAGTTCATTCAGATCCATGTAGTACCTATGTTGACCATGTTCCTGTAAATCTCAGCTCTGGGGAGGCAGGAACAAAGATTCCTAGGGGTTCACTGGCTATGTAGGTTCAGCAAGAGACTCTGACCCCCTCCCCAAATAAGATGGAGAGGAATGGGTTGCTTCCAAAGTCTGTTGGCCTGGGTTCTATTCCTAGTATCTACATAAAGCCAGATGCACAAAGTGGCACATGTGGCTGGAGTTCGTGTGTGTGTGTGTGTGTGTGTGTGTGTGTGTGTGTGTGTGTGTTGGAGAGTGACTGAGGAAGACCTGCAGTTTCTACCTTAGCCTCCACATGGAGGCATACACAAGTGCCCACATGCATATGAACACATATATGCACATGCATGCCCACCACATACACATATACAAGCAAAATGAAAAGAAGTCATAGCAAAGTTGGTAGGGCATGTAGCTGCAACCTCAGTTTTCCTTTCAACATTGATGGGATTAATTGCTGCTTTTATATTTGTGTGTCTTATGTTGGGGCACCTGTGTTTCCTAACTAGTTGCAAAACCATTTTTATGCATTTTTGTATGTATTTGTGCAATGATCATTTGATGCGAGCTGATTATGTACAGTCCAATGCTAAGTATTGGAGATCCATAATTGAATGGAAACCTGATTCTTTCCTAGGTGGCTTACAGTGCAAACAACCATTCATTCATTCATTTGCTCCCAACAATTGTTTGCAAGGCATTAATACTGTCGATCCAGGTGCTGGATCCACAGCCAGCAAAGGCACCGTCTCTGAGTGCTTGCATCCTGGGAAGATGCACCACAAACTAACTATGTAAATGATGATGGGCATCAGAATAGAAGAATGGAATGCTGGCTGGGAAGATGGCTCAGTGATAAAGTGGGATCCCTAGCACCCATGTAAAATTCTTCACTTGTAATCCCAGCCCTGGGAAGGCAGAGATAGGAGGATTCCTGGGACTTGCTGGCTAGTCAGTTAAGCCTAATTGGTGAGCTCTGTATTAAGTGAGAGGCCCCATCTCAATGAATCAAGTAGAGAGCGGTTGAGGAAGATCTCTGAGGTCAATTTTGGGATTCCACATGCACAAGCACACGTGCACACACAGAGACATCCATACACACTTGTAGTCAGTCACATGCTGCTGGGATGAATCTCCAAACCAGGCACATTTTATGGGAGGAAAACATTTATTTGTAGCTATAGATACAGGGGAAGTTCCAGAATTCAAAAGAGGCTGCTCCCTTTCACAGGTCCAAGCAGAGAGAGAAACTCATCACCAACACCATACACACAGAACAGCAAACAGGCAGGAGGGCCAAGGAGAGAATTTCTTCTCCTTAATGTAGGTTAGGGTGGGGTCTTGCAACCCTTCCCCAGACGTAATGGCTTCCTGAGTCTCTGGAATTTCCTTCCTGCACTGCCCATACAGGAAAGGATGTTTACTTCCAGCTTCTTTGAGCTTTTTTACATCCTTCCCCTTGCTGAGAGGCTGCCTTCCTGTAAACATCCTCAGAGACCCACCCAAGATACTTAAAAAGATCAAGTTGACAACAAAATCTAACCATCACAACATTAAAAAACAGGATTGAGTATTTTTAAAAATGATCTTATTCTTTGTCTCTTTCGGGGTTACTAGCCAGCCCACCATAAGGATGTGGATATCAGGTGGATATAACAAGTCTGGGCCCTCCAGTGAGCTGACCCAGAGGCCAAGTCCCCCTGTCCTTCAGTGTTTGGCCTGCAGCCTTGCACTATTATCCATCAGCACTTACTTCTCCTGCCCTGGTTTCTAACCACACGGGGGAGGTGGTTGCTTTGAGTTAGCTCCAGTTTGAAAACTGTCTCTAACTTTCACATTTCTCCTAGACTTTGACTTTATTTCAAAGGGTCTCGTGGGTTTGATTTTCCAGAGAGGAATACTGGAGTCACTTCTGCACTTAATTTCAGCATCTACCTGTGTCCCAGGAAGAGATACAGTGGCATGTATGAACCTTCAAAGAATTAATGCTGATTAATTTGCTCAGGCCTAAGACTACCTTGCTGCTGCACCCTGTGTAGCTTATAAGAAGCCACAGAACGTCTCTTGCCTTCCACTTCTGTATCCCAAGAACAGAAAATTGTCCCCAGTCCACAGATCAACAGAATGAGATGTGGTTGTGATAGTTGATACTGATTGTCAACTTAACAGGATCCATAATCAAGAGAAAGACAAGTCTCTGGCATGTCTGGGAGTCTGCTTTTAGATTGGCTTAGTTACTATTCCATGGGTGGGGGTCCTAGACTGAGTAAAAAGGAGAAATAGGCTGAGTACAATATTCATCCCTCTCTGCTACCAGACTGTGGGTACTAAGTGACCAGCTGCCTTCCCCACCATGATGGACTTTATGTCCTTAAACTGGGAGCCAAAATCAAGTCTTTCTCTCTTAATTTGCTTTTGTCAGGTGCTTTGCTACCGTGAGGAGAAGAGTAGTTAATACAGCCAGTGTATGTGGAAGTTCCACACACACACACAAACACCACACACACGTTTGTGTAAATATTTCATCTATGTCCTTTCTTCACCTCCCTTCCCGTGTTTCTTTTACCACCATCTCTTTGTCTTCTGAGATCACACGAGAACAGGTGTGTTCAGGGTGGTATTCTTTTCCTGATATAACTGGACTCACAGTTCCATGGTTATGATGAGGATCACATAACATCAACACTTGCAAAGTTGTTGGTGAACAAGGACCTTGGGGACATGACCATGAGGATCAACACGGTCATTAGATATAGTGGGAAGAGCATTGTATTACTTATCCTCTCATTGCTCTGATCAAATACCTGACAGGAAGCAATTTAAGGAAGCTGTAGTTTGCAGGTCCAGGATACAATCCATCATGGTGGGGAAAGCATGCTGGCAGGACCAGGACACAGAGCTGGTCACATTGCACCTGCAACCAGCAAACAGAGGGGGAATAAGAAGTGGGAACAGGCTATAAAACCCAGGCCTATTTCCAGTGGTCCACTTCTTCCAGTTATACTTCACTTCCTAAAGGGTTCATAACCTCCTCAAATAGTACCACCAGCTTGGGACCCAGGGTTCAAACATGTGACCCTAAGGGGGGCATTTTACCTTCACACCATAACAACCATGAAGCCTGGAGTTGAGTACTTTGGTGGAAATCTCAGCCTACTCTCCCTTGAACTTGAGTAGGCTGTGTGTATATATATATATATATATATATATATATATTTCTCCAAGTCTAATTGTTCCCATCAGCATGGAGCAGGAAGAGGCTAACCACCTGACGTTAGGGGACAGTGACAGCAATGCTATATCATAACATTGAACCTTAAGGAACTGGTGAAACATGGTTGGCTCTGTGCTCAGCCCACATTTCCTAAACCTCAGACATTAATGAATATCTACTTCTCTCTGATGACACAAGACTTAAAATGTTTGTGTTTACATGTACAATTTGGCCAGATCTAGATGATAAAAGGCCGTAAGATTATGGGGTTTTTATTTCAGGAATATTTTAATGTAAATTTAAACAAACAGGTGATAATGTAAGTGATTTTTCCAAGTCCTTGTTTGAGGAATATTTTAATGTAAATTTAAACAAACAGGTGATAATGTAAGTGATTTTTCCAAGTCCTTGTTTGTAACTTCTTTGTGCAATACTGACAACCATCAGTTATTGAGGTGTCCTTCTGGTTCTCCTTGAATGAACATTATAGGATCTTCATGGAACCTGGAAGTTTTGTGTCATCTTTTGTAGGTATTATTTCATTTGATCTTTAGAACATGAGACAGACTCCCAAGTTATTGTCTCTTTTCTGAAATAAGGAGCCCAGAGAGAGGAAATGACTTAGCCAGAGTCCCAGAGCCTGTGCAGGTGGGAGTCAGAAGAGGAGGACCCAATCTTCTGGGACTCCCAGCCATGAAGTAAGTGTTTTCTGTTTTTGCTGGGGACATTCTTGCTCTTCCAGGACCCTGGCTCACCCACCCTGGATGCTTCCTTTGCTTAGACCTGGTAGAGGCCTGACTGTCTGGGCTCTCCAAGCTCTGCTGTAAATATTGGTGAGGGGTTCTCTTATCTCAGAGTTTCTTCTCACTCACCCTGCTGCCAGCAGCCTAAGCACTTATCAGCTTTCAGATTGCAAATCAATGCCAAACCCACCAGCCTGAGCCGCAGATCAAGAAGGCATCAGGCCCTTGTCTGAGACTTGCAGAGAGAACTTTGGGGCTGAGCCTAGTCTTCTTTAAAAGGATGTTCTGGGCCTATGGTCCTGTTTCCTGTGGAGAGAAGTTACATGAAGGGAACAAGCAATGGGCACCTAATCTAAACCACACAGGGGAGCTGGGAGAGGGAAGCCCTGTGTTTAGTTACATGTATAGAACAACACCTCTCTATATCCGGGAAATCTGCAACCATGCAAAAGCTGATGCAGACACCGAGTCCAAAACCTTAGGCCTGTCTGACCTCAAGCGATTCTCAGCCAACAAACCCAACTTAGAAATCCCCACCCCTTGCTGGGATGGGGAAAGGTTTATTATAAATGAAAGCGAAGCAAAGAAAATGTTTCTGTGCTTCTTGCAATGAAGGAAAAACTATATTCCTGAGCTTATAGGGATCTCTTGGAAAAGACACAGCCCAGGCCCTGCCCTCTTATTCCCACCTTGCATCTGTCACCTTCTCCTCCATGCTGCTCCTTAGTAAGCCCTACACACTTGACCTGTGGGCTTCCGCACTGAGCACACCTTCTGCCAAGGGCAACATTTCTACTGTTTCTACCTTGCTCCTCACTCTGATTCTGCTCTTTCCCTATTCATCGATTAATGTAGCAAACAAATCAACAAACTAAAACTCAGGGGTTTGAAGGCAGGGAGCATAGAAGCCGGTGAACAATACTGGCAGCAGGTACCAGAGGCAGGGCCAGCCAGGGCTGCCTGGACCATGGAGTCTGAAATCACTTCTAAATGACCTCAAGGAATCCCACTTTCCCTAGCAGGGCAATTCGGATTCCACGCATTCTGCTGGGCTCTGCTTTCCCTCTCTATCGGAAACTCCTGCTGGATCTTTTGGGCTCATTTTCTCCTAAGAGTCCCCCCCCCCCCCGCTACCTACAGACTTGCTGTGGGAGCTGACAAGTGAACCTCAAAATGCCTTGTTACATTTATTGTGTTCTTCACACATTCCTGTTTAGATCCTAAGTTGCTCAAGGTCCTTTTCTCTTCTTCCGTCTGTCTGTCCCCCCACCCCCTCCTACGCCCTGCCCTGACACACCACTCCATACCCAGCAGGATTGACAATTTTGGTTATATGGCTCATTTTTTTCTCCAGGAGTGATCATTGACTATGAAGTCCTTTGATGTTGATATTTTGTGAAAAAATAAGATTCCTTCAACAGTAGCTTTTCTGCAATGTCAAAGACGTTATAGGACAAGGGAGATGGCTCATTTGGTAAAATACTTGCCATGTAAGCATGAGGACCTGAGTTTGGATCCCCAGCACTGATGTAAAAGCCACTTGTTGGCAGTGCATGCTTGTAATTGCAGCTCTGGCAGTGGAAACAGAAGGAACCCAGGGGCTTATGGCCTATCTGGTCTAGGCAAACCAGTGAGCTTCAGGTCCAGAGAGACCCTGTCTCAAAGATAAAGTGGAGAACAATTGAGGAAAACACCAAACATTGACTTTTAGCCTCCACAGGCATATTCATGCATGGATATGCACACCTGCCCACACATGTAAAAATACACACATAGGCACACACACACACACACACACACACACACACACACACACACACACACACACAGAGTCAGGTTCACCCTAGCACCTGTCTCCCGTGGGCTGCAACACCTCTGTAGACCACAGCATCAAATCTCAATGTGAAGGTTGGGCCCCCCTGCATAGCGTGAGGGACTGTGTAGCAAAAAATCAAATGGGGACTACAAACAACTGTTCTCTTCCTTTCAGGTCTCATGTCCCCTGATGCCATTTAGGGACTCCTATTTCAGGTCAGCCAAGGACACAAGGGAGCTCATTTTGACTCTATTGTGAGAGGAAGAACAAGGCGGAGTGTGGTCTGGGTAACAGCAAGAATCCAAAGTCTACAGCAGTGTGGTGAGGGTGGGGTGGCAGGTGAGTTTCAGAGGGGCCAGTCTCCTTTCCACCTGGAGTTCCCTGGCCTTCATCATCACAGACAATTTTGGACAATCTGCAATCTTTAGATTGTTTTTAAAAAGTATTTTTTATTTTTGCATGCATGTGGTGTGTGTGTAGATATGTGTGTGTATGTGTGTGTGCACGTGTATGTACTAGATATGGGTGCATGTCTATTCATGCCTTAATTGCTCTCCCCTGATTTTTTGAGACAAGGTCTCTCACTTTCACCCAGCACTTGCCAATTTGTCTAGTCTAGCTAGGCAGTGTGCCCCAGGGATACCCTGTCTCCATCTCCTAAGGCACTGGGATTACAAGCAGGTCATCATGCCCACCAACATTGGCATGGGTGTAGGGGATCCTAACTCAGGTCCTCACACCTGCACCATAAGCACTTTACTCACCGAGCCATTTCCCCGCTCTATAATCTTTCTTATCTCACACAGAGATACTCTGCTCTTCTTGCTGGCAGTCATTGCTGATGGCAGGGCATGCTGGGGTCTTGGCAGAAGGGAGCCTTCCTGCTGGGGAGAAGGGTTTTGAGTTTTATGTCCCAATATGACTTTGATGGATTCAGACAAATTTCTCAGGCTTGATGGACCTATGCCCAGGCTGGAAATTGTCCCCTGGCAGCAGGAAACATCTTAGATAC